>JARJLU010014055.1:0-26721 GCA_030272975.1 Sparidentex hasta
TTGTGAGTATCCCCATCCTCATGGCTCTTTGACTGTGGGGATCCTGTGTCAATTCTATGCATCCTCCTCTGTGTTAAAGTCTCAGATGCGGCAAGGGGTGAAATTTCACTCCGCCACTGATCTGCCTCTGGAGATATGATCAGAGGCGCAGCATTGCCGGACCAAACTACTGTGAATGGATAAGCTGGCGTCACGTGTCTAGGGTGTGTCGGTCTGACAGTCTGATAACTACACAGGTCCTTCACTCAGTGACATAAAGAGAAATTTCCCACAAAGCAACGTTACAGGACCAAACAACAGTAACATAGTAACTGTAACTGTCTTTGGCAACTAACCCTAGATGAGGAAAAAAGTACCACAACCATAGGTAAAGAAGTGTCTGTCCTCCTGCCTGTCCTCCTGTCTGTCCTCCCATCTGTCCTCCTGCCTGTCCTCCTGTCTGTTCTACCAACTCTTTGTCACGAAAAACAATGTCTGTCACCAGCAAAAATACTTTAAGTCACAAGTGTTTGTCTCCTTCACTGTTGTGTTGTTGTAGTTACTGTTGTCACAGTGATGGTCAGCCCTCCAGATTGAGACTTCAGTGAACTTTCCCCCAGAAAACAGCCTCCGTCCCTGTGAGTGAGCCCAATACCAGTTTAAAAAACGTAACTTTGTCAGTTTCCAGGATGTTTGGTGGGTGAGGTTCTCAATCACTACACATTATAACAGCACCCATATGATTATAAACTGTCCGCAAGTTTAGACTGACAGTAGGACACCTGGAAAACACCTGGGAAACACACCGACATCATCATGATGACATGGACCATCACGCCTCTTTAGGAGCCGCAGCGATGGCTTTCTGCGTGAATTACACACTAGTTCATCTCAGTGGTGGAACAAACTCCCGACCAATCACTCTCCATCTTCCACAAAAAACTCAAGACTCATCTGTTCATACTTCACCTCACCCCCGCATAGCATGACTCCCAACCTATTTTAATTTCTATACTTCGTTTTACTCCATCGACAGTGATGTCATGGTTTCTCTCTTGTGACAAATGTACTTATTGTAAGTCGCTTTGGAGAAAAGCATCTGCTAAATCCCCTCAATGTAAATGTAAATGTAAATCTTTATGCTGGATCTGCTTGGCTCTGCATGAACAAACAAAAAATGAGTTTGCTGAGAATAAGCCTCATGGAAATGATATTTTCAAAAATCTTCGTTGTATAAACAAACAGACCACAGAAAATACACTTGGCATATGATATTCCTCATACTTGCAGCTGTAGTGAAGTTAGCTAGCTGCACGTTGTGTCCTGTTCTTTTGGTCATTATTTTAAGTATTTTTTAACACCACAAGAAGATGCACAGTGGCCAGGTGGTGATCCAATATTTATGCTTATTTCTCCTGGTTGCATTTAGGTTTGCTTGAAATATGACTGCAGTGACAGGCTGGGATGACTGCAAGTCATCAGTAAACTGTAACTAGTTCATTGGGCCACTCAGCCATCTTTCACATCATTGTTTCTGTTGTATTCACTGAATGTTTTACAATATGTCTTCACAGTATTATTGTGAACAATGTTGCACTGTAAGACAGACAGGCAGACAGACAGGCAGACAGACAGGCAGACAGACAGGCAAGCAGGCAGTTCTTACTGTGTCTGTAGTCAGTTAGCAGAGTGAATCTGGAAGTTAACTGTGAGGAGAAGAATGCAGGAGGAGCTTCCTTTATCACCTGACAAAAGAGAGGAGACCATTTTTAAAGTGATTTAAATGGACAGAGAGACAAACAGACTGACAGACTCACCTGGACAGGTAAGACAGGCCACCTGTCAATGCAGAGCTGAGTGGCAGAGACAGGCCCAAATACACACTGCTGTAAGAGTGACAAATACTTTATTAGTCTCACTTTTACACATGTAGACACACACACACACACACACACACACACACACACAGTATAATGTGTAATGTACCTGTTTGGGTGCAGACAGTCTTCTATTCAGCCTCACGATTGGTTGTAACCAGGTTCCTCTGCGCTGCTGTTTGGTCAAAAGAAGAGGCCACACCTCCTTTACTCTCTGTATTTGAAGTCCTGCCCACTCCACATAAGCTCCACCTACTGGATAACATCATAATTTTAGTCATTTGACTGTTTTCTGTTTGTATTTCATCTCTCAAGTTACATTTTATTCTCTTTTCACTCTGATTACGAAAAGCTTCATGTTTAAACTATGGAACAGCTGACAGCTTAAGCCAGACAGGAAACATTTATCAGTAAACTGTTAATCAAGCTGAAGGTTTTCTGGTTGAATAAGTTAAACAAAAATGTTGCTTTGATTGTACATGAAATAATCCTGCAGTAATGTTGCTGTTGTTACTGACTTTAACCACCAGAGGACTTCTTGATTCACAGAAGAGGAGAGGATGAAAGAAAAAGACAATACTGGCTGTCCAAAATCACCTTCTCATTCATGTTCCCTGGTCACTAGAGTCCAACATGGAGGACTGTACACGGAGCTCATCAGCAGAGAGAAAAACGCACTTTCGGACACTTGGCCACTGTTAATAATGACACTGCTGTCACGCAGTTGAAACATGAAATTGTGGAGATCAGCTCCCTCTCTGCAACATCCACGTATTTTTCCACAGCACAATGCTTGATGGTAAATATTGCTTGGTTAGTGACCATCTGTTGTACACTTTTCGCAATGCATTGTGGGATACTTTGAGTCAGTGTATAGGGTATAAAAATTTCCACTAGACATTCGGACAGCAAAATGGCGAAGTCACTTTGTAGTCAGTAGTGAGGGATTTCAGACACAGCCACAGTGTTTGTTACATCTCCTTCTCCCTCTTCTCCTTCTCTTTATCCTTCTTCTCTGTCTTCTTCTCCTTTGTCTTCTTTTTCTTCTCCTTCTTCTTCTTCCTCTCCCTTTTCTCTCCTTCTTCTATTTATCCCTCCCTTTCTTCCTCTCCTTCTTCTTCTCTTTCTCTGTATTCTGCTCCTTCTCTCTTTTTTCTTGTTCTTTTCTTCGTATTTCTCTCCTTTTTTGTCTTCTCTCAGCTGCTCTTCCTTTTCTCCCCTGACACATTTAATCAGTGTCACATTAAAATGCAACACACACCACAGGCAGTGTGTGTGTGTGTGTATCTGCAGCATCTGCAGTTATGACTGAAACAATTTAACCCTTCATGTTCTTCCTCTCCAACAAAATAAAAGCCTATCTGGTTGATTATACTCACACAAACGACAGCGAGATGAGATGGTATGGTTAGCATGCTAACAACAGCAGTTCGTCACTGTCCATCACAAGAAGAACCAATAGAAGCTTGAGTACTGATTATTGATGGAACACTGTGTATTCATGATGGTATGTTGAGTGACTGAACACATGAGTTCAGAGGTTAACCCTGATCTCATGTAAAAGAAGCTACCTGTGTAACATCATTGTGATTAACTAAAACAATTATTATGGCTATCAAGCTAACATGTTAGCATGGAAGATTTATCTAGCTTCTATAACAGCTTTAGCAATATAGGGTACACAGGTGGCCTGTCCAACTGTTCATATTTAATAAGACACTTTACTGGAATGTTTTCTATGATCTGTCTGATAATTTGATTTATTGTTTGCAGTTGGGATGTGAAGAGACTTTCAACAAATAAACAAAAAATGCAGACACACACAACACCTGAAAGCAAAGGATTGACAAGAACGCCGTCACTGTGACAACCAGTGACATTTTAACAAGACGACTAAACGGCATCATGGGAGAAGAAGAAAACTCTTTTCATCCTCTATCGCTCTCTTTTTCTCCTGGTGAGTTAAAGTCTCTCGCTCTTTTTCTGCCGGGATATAAAAGGACAATTCATCTGCATCTGAATGCTTGTGTGTGTGTGTGAACATCAACAAAGCTGCTTCATGCACACACATTCACTCACTCACTCACTCACTCACACACACACACACACACACACACACACACACACACACACACACACACACACCCAGCAGTAGGTAGCTCAGTTTCGTTTGAAGTGTCTCGATCTAATTTTCTGACTTCCTCTTTTCATCCCTCCTCCTCTAATCCATTTATTTATTTATTTCTCTACCTTTCCTTTATTATCCCAGCCTCCATCCTCACCCCGCCTCCTGGTTTACATTAGACCGACCAATCACAGGGTAGAAAAGCAGGTCCAGGGTTGCCACGGAAACACAGCTGTCACCATCAGCACCAACTAGTCACCATAGGGATGAGACACTTTAATAACCTGTTGCTTGGCATCAATTTGATCACATGACTGTCAGCCAATCAGAAATCAGTAAATATTTGGTCAGCTGAAAGCCGTGAAACCCCCCTGGTTGTCCTCACAGCAGCACTCGGATCAAAACAAACAAACACAATAGCTGTGTCTGAAATCACCCACTCATTCTCTCCTCCCTAGTTACATAGGGAGTCCAACATATTGGACTATATAGGAGCTCATCAGCATAAGAAAAAAAACTCACTTTCAGATGTTCTGGCGCTGTTCATGACATCACTGCTGTTGCGCAGTTGAAACTTGAATTGAAACCTCCATGCATTCGTCTGCAGCACAATGCATGATGGTTATTATTGCTTGGTTAGTGACCATTGGTTGTAGCCACCTTATTCCTGACTTTGTGAGTTTACCCATGGTTCATAGCGATATTTGGTTATGCACTTCCAGTTAAACTGGCTGACCCCGGTGTTTATGCGAATGTAGCTGTCATGTTCGCTCTAAAAAACAGCTGGTAACACAAAGAAAGTGACAGAATGGATAAAAATCGGAGGTGGATACATAGTGCAGGTGTTTTAATAAGTGGTGAGGACAGTTCTCACAGTGCCTCACCCGTCAGTTCTCACGGAGTGGGCAGATGACATAAAGCATTAGCCCAACGTTGGCTACATCGACAGGTAATTATCTTATATTTTCTGAAGGTGTTGACGGAGATGGAGAATTATGCAGTTACAAAAGCAAAGAAGCATACAGCTACCTGCACAGTAACAAAATAGGGAAAGTACTGTTAAAGAAGGCAGCAGTAACGTTAGCACCCAGCCACAGCGTGGATAATGCTGAAGGAAAGTGGAGTCGTGGAGACAGGCGGCTGCTTGGACATTGTCGGGTTAGGGAAGTCATGCGGTCATGCAGCAGCTATTCTGTTGAGAATATTCATAAACCCATATATTTATTTTAGCGTCAAAGCCGCGAGTGACGCTAGTCTCCGTTCCTCCTTCCTCAGCATGGTGCTTAGGGTGCAGGGCACGGACATGTTTGTCTAATTTGTTGATGTACTACATGAGACGTTTCTGAAAAAAAGTTCAATTTTCATGAATTGTTGTGGCATCCAACAACGGCACATGTTGTAACTGAGCTCATTTTAAAAACAATTTAGCATTTATGAACTAACGCTAGTTGTTTAGGGATAGCTTGGCAGCAGCGGTCCGTCATGCTGTTGCAAGGCAACTGGAAACAGAAAACTGCCGGGGGAAGTAGTTATCTGTCATGGCAGCCCCCATAGGCTTCTGAGGAAACAGGTGGATACTACTTTCTGCATTGTGGGATAATCTGAGTGCACTATATATGGTATAATATTTCCCACTAGACATTTGGACAGCACTACAAAAGGCTGTAGTCACTACGTAGTGCACTATGCACTAACCCTAACCCACAATGAACTGTTGTGAATTGTTTAAGGGATAACATTTTTTAGGACGCAAAACCCAGGACACGCTGGAGTGACTATGTCACTCGGCTGGCCTGGGAACGCCATGGGATCCTCCCGGAGGAGCCAGAGGAAGCGTCCAGGGTGAGGGAAGTCTGGGTTTCCCTGCTTAGGCAGCTGCCCCCGTGACCCAGCCCCGGATAAGCGGAAGAAAATGGATGAATGGATGGATGGAACGCAAAACTCCAAAGACTGAACAGAACTGTTAGCCTAGCTTAGCACAGCAAATAGAATCAGGTTGAAAGTGTTAGCATATCTTAGCACAACAACTGGGAGCAGGTTAAAAGTGTTAGCCTAGCTAAGGACATTGACTGGAAGCAGCTTGAAAGTGTTAGAACACTAAAACACAAGTTCATTAAAAGTTTATTAAAACATGTTTCATCCCGTCATTATCATGACATCATCATGGCAGCATGACATCACAGACACATACACACACACTGTCAAAAGAGTTGGGATCTTTACACACTGGCCTGATACCATCAGCAAGTAAAAGGACATCATACCTAGTACTGGCACACACACTGTCCGCTGGACAAGAGGAAACAGCTGATGAAGCAACCAGAGGAGAAAAGGAGGGTAGGTGAGAAAGAGGAGTGTGGAGGAGTGTTAGTGTGATGGGTTAGGAGCGTAAGCAGGTGAAGTTTATCATCAATCAGTCCTTTTTCCTCAAACTTCACCTCCTTAATTATTAATAAGCTAAAATACTACATATGTGTGTGTTTGTGTACATGTGGAAGATCATGTGTGTGTGTGAGAATGTGTGTGAGTCTAATCAGTGATATCCAGTCTCGTCTTGTTATAATGAGAAAACCTGCTGTGAAATTATTCACAAAATTAACTGACTGTGTGTGTGTGTGTGTGTGTGTGTGTGTGTTTGTTAATGTTGATTGCTAAATCTATTTTGCAACAGAAAGTCGGTCAAAAAAATCTGTGAGAGAAATGCTGTCCTGAAACTAACAAACAGAAAATAATACAGAGAGGAGGAGGAAAGAAGACAGAGGAGAGAGGAGGAGGAGAGGAGGAGGAGGAGAGGAGGAAGAGGATTATTTCATGATCTGCACCAAGCAATGAAACTGGTCAATGAACTGGTCTTTTCAGTCGATCTTGTTTCTTTCAGAATGTTCATCTCACAGCTCAGTGATGAAGTCCCAGAATACGAACTATCACTGAATACTTCAAACAACTGCTGTTCCCGTCGGGTCCTGAATCTTTTGTAGAACTTGGATGGAAGACCAACCAGGAGACCAACGTCTCATCAGAGGACATGTTGAACTGGGCTGTCCTTCAGGGTCACTGTACAAGTATAAAGCTCTCCTCCTCCCCCCCTAACCATCACACCCAGGTGAGCTGGTTGTGCTCTCTGACTTGAATAAAAGGTGTTGTAACACTTAAAATAAAGTATGTGTGAGATCTGAACTCTAATTAAAGAACTTTTTTGCTTTTTCATGTAAAAACCGCCTGTTATATGTCAAAAAGCAACACACAGCAAGAAGCAATACAAAATACAACCCAGGGTGAGGTGCCGTCCACAAAACTGTGCTGAGGTTGTAATAAAATGTTTGATGAGTCACTTTACTAAATCAATAATCATGATCAATATGATTATGATCATAAAATGATATAAGAGCCAAAAACAAACTGTCTTCATGTTGAGGTTTTGTAGTAGTTGAATGTTTATTTGATTCTCGTTCAGAACTGAAAATGATTAAAACATTGAAACCTACAGCAGCTGTACCTTTTCCCACATCTTGTAATCATGTTTTTCTTGTATTTATCAATAAATCTTAATATTAATTAATCTATTAATTAACCTCAGCATGAAAAAGCTCCAGATGAACATAAGAAAAAATTTGATTTGTTTTTTGGATTTGAGGGTTGACAGCGTGTTCAGGACTGAGATGTAACAGTCCCAATTATATCTAATGTTGTGATATTTGTTATTAATGAAATCAAATAAAACGTTTTTAAGTGAAGGAATACCTCTCTCTCTCTCTCACACACACACACACACACACACACACACACACACACTCCTGTGGCCAATTATCTCAATTTCAGCATCCTCAATCAATCAGCCACTTATCAATATAGACTGAGCACAGATTGTGTGTGTGTGTGTGTGTGTGTGTGTGTGTGTGTGTGTGTGCGTGTGTGTGTGCGCGTGTGTGAGAGAGAGAGAGAGAGAGAGAGGGAGAGAACACACAAACTTGTAAAGATGAACGATGAGCTGTCCTCCTGAAAACACCCAATTATACCCTGGAGAACTCTGTGTGTGTGTGTGTGTGTGTGTGTTTGTGTGCACAATAAAGCTCTGGTCTCAGTTTATAGAGACACTTTATCAAACAGTCTGAACACAACAGAGATCAGCAGGTTTACTGACACACTGTGTGTGTGTGTGTGTTCTTCACTTGATATAAACACACCACATGGCCAACAGTCAGCTGACACCACTGTTTCAGGTCTCCAGACAAACATTCAGAATTTCACATGGTTCTGAAAGAGTTCAATGATTTCTCACATTCTGTCAAACCACATCTGCTTTCATCAGTTCAACATGCTTTTACTGTGAAGAGGCAGCACTTCAAGTGTTTGAGGTCAGAATCAGAGCTGGTTCACAAACACACGGCAATGGGGACCCATTCGATGAGCTTGGAGGAACCTGATTGGCTTCATGGAGTCCTGACCTCAGCCCCACTGCATGCCTGTGGGAGGAGTCAGAAAACTGATCCAGGCCTTCTGTCCAACATCAGTCTGGACCTTGTGCATTCAGCCAGAAACATCTTACAATAATGATTAGTAGAGACGCTTGGGTTACAGGATTTGATGTCAAACCAGGTCATATAGTGTATAAAGACACATATATAGATAGAAATGCTTAAACCAGAGAGCAGGTCAGTGGGCTTGAGGAGTTGGAAGGTGACCCCATCAGTCACTGACTGACTCGCCACTCAGGTGAGTAGTATGGGGGTGGGCAAGAGATAGATCAAGAGTATATATCAGGACTGATCAGTTTAATACCTGGATTACAAACCAGAGTTCATGAAGTTTGCACTGTGAAGGAATTCCTGAGGTTGTTCCTGAAGAAGATTCAGAAACTTGGATTTATAACACTGGACATTTGATAGAGCTCAATGGAAGAGTGAAATGGCTGTAGTGACGATCAATTCTCCTCCATCGAGTTTCAATGAATCTCCAGAACCTTGTTCAGTAACCAGTTCTTCAGAATTAATTTGCAGATTGGTGTCACAGGATCCTTTTTGTTTCAGAAGTGTCAGTAGTTTTACTTTTGATACTTAAGTTAGATTTTTTTAATTTACCCTAACACTAGATAAACAACTTTCATTTCTATGAGGTCGTCTCTGTGATGCTGTTCTAAAAGCTTATGTTTCAGTCCAGTCATCTTGTTTTGTCGATTGGCTCGATTTGATCACAGACATTTGAATTGCATTTTTAATCACAAAATGTCATTGTACTTTGAACTTTCATCTATAAAAAGTTCCACATTATTAACTAAAGTTCTGCTGACAACACCGAACTGTTCCTCTCTTTCCCCTCATCCTCCTCCAACACCCACATTGTGATGCTTATCTCTGAATGTCTGGAGACATCTCTGCATGGACAGCTGCTTATCACCTCAAACTCAACCTTAGTAAAACTGAACTCTTCATCTCTGGGAAAGACTGCCCTCATTTGGACCTGTCAGTCACTGTCGAGGATGTCACGGTATCGCCTTCGTCAACTGCGAGGAACCTGGGTGTATTCCTCGAGGATAGACTGTCCTCCCCTGATACTCCCCTAACCCAACATCACTGCTGTGGCCTGATCCTGCAGTATTCCCCCTTACAACGTCTGCAGGATCTGGTTCTTCCTCACAAAGATTGCAGCGCAACTCCTGGTCCAAGCGCTGGTCATCTCCTGCCTGGACTACTGCAACTCCCTCTTGGTTCGACTCCCAGCCTCTGCGATTAAACATACCCAGAATACTGCACCGCGCCTTGTTTACAATCTTGGGACCCATGTGACCCTGCATCCTTGACCTCTACAGGTTTCCTGTTGTAGTCCACATCTGATTCAAGACAATTGTGCTGGTTTCCAAGGCTGTCAAGGGAACTGTGTGTGTCTACCTCCAAACACTGGTCAGACCACACGCCCCAGCCCAAGAACTTTGCTCATCTAAATCAGCTGGATAGCTGATACCGCCATCACTGAGCGCAAACAAAGTGGATGCACCTGTATGTTAGCACTAACCCTAACCCTAACCCATCACAGCACTTATGCACTTAAAGTATCTTTGATAAATAGCAGCTACAATCCTCAGATGAGGGCTTGATAATTGTTTCTATATTTGGTTTTACTCCATCGATGGTGACAGATGTACTTATTTTAAGTTGCTTTGGACAAGTGCAACTGCTAAATGCTATAAATGTAAATGTAAGTTCATTATGTAAAACTGAACTCAAATGTAGGCTAAAAGTCAGGCTGGGTAAACTGTAAGCAAGCAAGTAAGTAATTGTTACAAAATTCAACCTTTTGAAACAGAAGCTCTTATTGATGATGATAATGCATCTACAGTTAATCCAGTAACATTTTGTGTAAGGGTAAGTTGAAACATTGAATCTTGTCTTTTGTGTAAATTCTTGTGAAACTGCTGATGCTGAGTGGCCATTAGCCAGTTTCGGCCAATTCAGCTGTGTTGAATAGGTCTGATTGCAGGGAGGAGTTAACGTTGCATGAGGTAAATCTAGCACATAGGGGCTAGTCACTACAGCATCAGCTGCAGCATGAGGACAGCGAAAACAAAGACTGTCTAACAAAGACTTAGGGAGTCTCTTTGCTGGAATCCACAAGGGAGTCCAAAGAAACTCACTGTCCACCACAAGAATAAAACACATTCCCATGTCAGCCAGAAGTCTAGAATGATGCATCAAAGAAAACAAACAGAGCACATCAACCAGTTGGTTTGAAACACGCCATGGGAATTAACATCGCACTTGATGAGAGTGAGTGTGTGAATGTGAATGACATACCACGTTTGGCAGTGATGGCAAGATACTGTGATTTGACTGTAAGAGAGGAGCTCTGCTGCTTAAAACCAATGAGGGAAACAAATTGTGAGGACACAGCCTAAATTTTTCTGGAACATTTTGAGGAGCTAGAGCTTGACATTAGCAAGATTTTAGACAGATGGTGCCCCGCCATAGTTGGGAAACAAAGTGGAATCAGAATCAGAAATCCTTTAATGCCCCACAAAATGGGAAAATTTGTTTGTCCCAGCAGCCAAATTAGCAACATTACAACGGACAAAAAAAACCTAGCAAAAATAGACAATATACTTAAAATAGTGGAAAAAAAATTGATGTATATACATATAAACATGATACAGTGCAAAATTAAACATGATTTTTTATCCACAAATACAAATAATAGATATGGGTGTTTATTAAATTACCAGATGCATAAACAGAAATGAGTTTTGTCCAGACTTATTGCACAGTGCAGAGTGGGGTCTATAGGGAGCAGTGCTGGTTGTACAGTCTGACAGCGATACCTCTCCTTCACACACTTAGGGTGTATTAGTCTGTTGCTGAAGGAGCTGCCCAGTGCTGAGATAGTGTCCTGCAGGGGGTGGGACTCCTGCACCAGCAGCGATGACAGCTTGTCCATCATCCTGCTCTCTCCCACCACCTGCACTGATTCAAGAGGGCATCCCAGGTTGGAGCTGGTCTTTTTGATCAGTTTATCAAGTCTCCTCCAATCTGTTGCCGAGATGCTGCTGCTCCAGCAGACTACTCCATAGAAAATGGCTGATGCCACCACAGAGTCATAGAAGGAGGTCAGGAGGTCCACATGCACACCACAGGACCTGAACTTCCTCAGCAGATACAGTCTGCTCTGGCCTTTCTTAAATGTTGCTGCAGTGTGATCAGTTCAGTCCAGTTTATTGTTAGGTGAACCCAGGTACCGTAAGATGTGACCATCTCAATGTCGGTTCCCTGGATGTTCACCTGTGTGCAGGGTTGTAGATTATTGTGTCCGACACATAGTCCTGAGTTCTCACATACTGTGGCCGGTTAGCGAGGTAATCCAGGATCCAATATGTGAGGTGTTGGTTCACCCCTATGAGCTCCAGCTTGTCCCCAAAAAGTGCAGACTGAATAGTGTTGGAAATCAAATAACATGGTCCTCACAGTGCTTCCAGGCTTCTCCAGGTGAGACAGTGATCTGCTGCCCACTCCAGTGCCAGGTTGATATGCAAACTGGGGTGGGTGTCAGAAAACCAGTCAGTATCTGGTGTGACCACCATTTGTATCACATCTCCTTTGAATAGAGTTGATCGGGTAGTTGATTGTGGCCTGTGGAATGTTTGTCCTCTCCTCTTCAATTGCTGTGTGAAGTTGCTGGATATTGGCTGGAACTGGAACATTCTGTCGTATACATATCGTATACATGTTGTATCCAGAGCATCCCAAACCTGCTCAATGGGTGATATGTTTGGAGAGTATGCTGGGTTAATCCTAACTGGGATGTTTTCAGCTTCCAGGGATTGTGTACAGATCTTTGCAACATGGGGCCTTGCATTATCATGCTGCAACATGAGGTGATGGTTGTAGATGGACGGCACAACGATGGGCCTCAGGATCTCGTCACGGTATCTCTGTGCATTCAAGATGCCATCAATAAAATGCACCTGTGTTTGTTGTCTATAACGTATGCCTGCTCGTACCATAACCACACCACCACCATGGGCCACTCGATCCACAACGTTTACATCAGCAAACCTCTAACCCACACTCGCTGTCTGCCATCTGCCCTGAACAGTGAAAACCAGGATTCATCTGTGGAGAGAACACCTCTCCCATGTGCCAGATGCCATCGAATGTGAGCATTCACCCACTCAAGTAAGTTACGATGACAAACTGCAGCCAGGTCGAGATCCCGATGTGTCACATCGCGGTGAGGTTGTCTTGTCTTGGGATCTGTCTCGTGAATTTCATGTTTTATTTTGAAAGTAACTCTCCTCTCGTTTCAGGTCACTTGCCCTTCCTCTCGTGTCCCGGGTCTGACGTCATCCCTAATTCCTGATTGTTTCCACCTGTGTTCCCCTTCATCTTGTGTATAAAGTCTTTGTCTTCCCCTGTCTGCGTCGCCAAAGTATTTCGTCTTCTATGTCGTATACCGAAGCCTTATACCACAGCCTTGATCCTCGCTTTGTTAAGTATTGCTCTTGTTTTATTTATCTGTATTTTTTGTCCTCTCATGAAGAGTGAATTTATGTTGTAATATTCTGGTTAGGTTTTGTGTTGTATTTTGAGAGTTTTTCTAGCCCTTTTGTTTCTCCTCCTCGTGAGCGATTTTTTGTTGATAATTTTCATACGAATAGAAGTTAATTTTCATAGCCCTCGTGCTTCCTCTGCGGAGAGATTTTTGTTGTAAGTTTTATATTTATTAGTATTGAGAATAGTGTAGGTTTTTCCTCCTGCGGGAGCGTTTTTCTTTTCTCTGTGTTCCATGTTGTTTGTCTTGTACGTATATCAGATTTTCATAGCCTTTTGGTTGTCATTCATTCAGGAGAGTCAAATAATCAGATCAATAAAACTTGACTATACTACTGCCTGTACTGCATCTGAGTCCTCTTTCTCGTCCAAGCCTGACACGATGAGGACGACGAGCATGCAGATGAGCTTCCCTGAGACGGTTTCTCACAGTTTATGCAGAAATCTTTGTTCCAAAATTGTGCATGCAGAGTCTGCATGTGTGTGTTAGGTACCCTTAAAATTATGCCCCGTTTATACCACAGGAATAGGCAGGTATTTCCCTGCGGTTTGGCCTCTCATTTACCTGAAAACCCTGTTCTTATCACAGAAAATAATTATTTCTAAAAACTCCGACCAGTGGATATTTCTGAAAACACTGGTTATGTGTTGCCGTGTCAACTAGGAGAAACAGGGTTTTAGGTTCTCAAACGTAACATTGTGCACCAGAAAATGCTTAATGTCATGTGTGCGGCTTGTCTGTCTGTCCACACGAGCGAACCTCGCGCCATATTTGTTGTTTTGAAAGGAACAGGAAGTCGCTCATATTATTCATTGTTGTCGATTCCGAGCACTCTGATTGGATTGCATGGCTTTATCCTCCTCCCTACACTGCCGCCCATAGGCATAGTTATAATGGCGCTCAACAGCGTATTTATGCAGGTTGACATAAAAGATAACTTTTTTGAAAACGAGGTTGTGTGCACGTTGTTATTTATGAAAACGGAGGGGGGGAAATCGAAATTTGTTTCTGTAAATACCCGGCTATGTGTAAATGTAGCCTTAGATGAGTTCATTTGTCCCCTACATCGCAATATTCATGCCGTCTAATCAGCATCTTGATATGCCACACCTATTAGGTTGGATGGATAATATCTGCAAAGGAGAAGTGCTCACTAACACAGATTTAGACAGATTTGTGAAAAATATTTGAGAGAAATGGATCTTTTATGTATATAGGAAAAGTTTTAGATCTTTGAGTTTAGCTCATGAAAAATGGGAGCAATAACCAACAGTGCTGCATTTATGTTTTTGTTCAGTGTAACTCCTTGCTTGGGCAAATGGACCACTCATATAAAGATATCTCTTTCCACTCAGTGGTAAGGTGGCTAAGATGCAGAAAAGTTTTGTTGCAGTTTGTCAGCTCCTTTGGTGCCATAAAGGCGTTCCTGACTGAAAAATGAAAAGACTATCCAGAACTCAAGGACGAGAAGTGAGCTGTGAAACTTATGTTTCTCACAGATAATACTGGACACCTTAAAGAGCTCAATCTCCAACTGCAAGGTGCAGGGCAATTTGTCTAACCCTTAACTAGGAGTTTACAACACGGTTTTGGGAATTTCACAAGTATGGACCCATGTTCTCTTTATTGATCAAACCCCATAGCCTTGATGGACATCAACTGGATTTATCGCTGATGGACTTACTGGATACACAGGACATGATAATGCAGCTGGGTGAGCTGAAGAGCTCAAAACTGTGGGTGACAAAGTTTGCAAAGCTATGGAAATGGCTGGAAAACCACAGCAGGGCATGATCATGGAATATGTTCAACCTGCTGGAGATCACTCCCAGAGAAGGTTAGCCATCTCAGGAACATTGCCTTGGCTTTGCTGACTGTCTTCAGATCAACATATCTCTGGGAGCAGATATTTTTGCACATGCTCAGCCCTCCCATGCGTTTCGACAACTGACCACATCAAAACTTGTGTGCAACTTATAGTGACCCCAAGATAATGGAGCTCAGCAGGGACGGGGATCAAATTGACTGTTTGGCATCTGTTTATTTGTAGCACACATGACTTTGCATAATAGAACACCTTGTCCAAGTCCCTACTTTTGTCAGATGTGGATGCTTTCAAAAAGGTAGCAGCATTCTTGTACCGAGCTCATATTTCTTAAAATATGCTGCAATTTAAGTTTATTGCTGATGAACACGATTGTGGTGTTAGGGTTAATATGTACTTAAAATGTCCTTAGTATGGGCAAAAAATGTTTTTTTTTTGTTAATTCATGCTGACTATATATGTATGGAGTAAAAACAGTGGACATTTAAATTTTAATGAGGCATCATTATTAAACTTAACGTTAAATGTTATATTTATTGGCACACTGATTAATAAGAAAATTCTTAAATGGCACTTCATATGAAAAAGGTTGCTGTCCCCTGGGGTCTAGGGGCTGATTGTTTTTTAATCAACAAATTCTCATCGTGAAATAAGAAATCAGTCAATCGATCGAGTCACACTGAAACAGATTCATTGAGAGGATATCTTTTTGATTCATTTGAACTCTGATTCTGTTTTTTGAACTGTTCTTTTCTGGACATTCTGCTCCCCACTGCTGCTTTTCATTTGGTTTGTGTTCATGTTAGCGTTAGTCGGTTTGTTTTCAATAATGTCACGCTAAGCTGCAGATTTGTCTCGCTATTGCAGGAAACCAAAGCAGATGCTGCTGCTGAAGTGCCACAACAGCATGAAATTAAGTAGAGCTGGATTTTAATTGGCACAGATGAAAAATAAACAAGAGAGCTGAAGAGCAGATGAACAATAGAAGTAAGAAGCCTGAGGAAGAGATAAAGTCTGTCTCACACACACAACAAGATGCTCAGAGAACAATGTCAGAGAAAACCCTAATGCAGCTGGAACAACACACGTCCCATAATGAAATCTGCATCTATAGACTATAAGTTCCATACTGAACCAGCATCTAGACTGTAAGTCCCATGACAAAATCTGTATAGAGACTATAAATCCCATGACAAAATCTGCATAAAGACAATAAGTCCCATACTGAACCCGCATCAAGACTAATGTCCCATACTGAATCACCCTCAAGACTCTAACTGTCATACTGAACCAGCATCAAGACTATAAGTCTCATGACGAAATCTGCATCAAGACTACAAGTCCCATAATGAACCTGCATCAACACTATAATTCCTATCAAGAATAACAAGGCTATTAGCATTCTACAGATGCACTGGTTAGATTAATATAATGTGCAAGAAATCCAATAGCAACCACTAACCAACTCAACCACTTAACACATAATGCTGACTGTTTCTCCTCCACAGATGTTCTGATGTGAAATAAATGCATTCATAGAAAAGATTCAGTCAACCCATCAAGCTCGTCATCCTTGTCTTCATATTTCAATAATGAACATGTCCTCCCTACCTTGTTTAAAATCACTAAGCACAGATGCGGTTCAAGTTGCAGCCCCACTGTTAACTCCTTAGTCTCATGTGTAACAGAACTAAAACAAGAATAAATTCCAGAACAAGCACAAGAACCAGAACCAGAACCTGGTATAAATCCAGAGACAACAGACAGGATCACTGTCAGCAAAAATAAAATTAGGCACATCAGAAATGTTTTATTTCCTTTTATTGATTTTAATTTTGTTGATTTTATGTTGCGCCATATAAGAAACTAAATGTATTTATTTATTATTAATCTAATTTATTCTCAATTAATTCATATCCTTAATACTGTATTGATCTGTAGTTGATCCTGATCATTGTACTGACCCACAATCTTTAATTGCTCCAAATGACTCACCTGTTGGAAAGGAGGAAGTGCGTTGAGGTAGGTGGAGAGGAGATACAGAGTTGAGGTGCAGTGGTAGGGAGGAAGAAGAGGATGAAGATGACAGGGATGAGGAGAAGTCTTCTGGCTCGCTGTCTCTGGTCTTTGTGACTCTTCTAACACGACCTGGAGACAGAAGAACATGTTAGTCTGGCTTAACACTAGTGCCTTGCTCAATGAGACTAACTTTTGTAAAAGCTCAGATTATCAATAAATTATTTCTTATCTAATTTGTGCTCTCCACAGGATAAACAACTAATTGACCGAATGCATGATATTTCCTGTATCATCAGGACAAACTGCACATCTTACGGTCATGATCATGAATGCGTTGGCAGATCTTTCTGCCTCCATGTTTGCGATCCTTTTCTGAAATGCTCACCTACATCTATTGACAGCAGGAGCATCATATCAATAAAAGAATATCTGCGCAATGATGTTTTATACTTTCCAGACTCATAATGATTCAATAATGATTCAAGATCACAGAAAAAATAACAATGTTTACATTATATTTACAAAAATAAACATCAGGAGTCTGAGATGTCGACTACACTATAAAACACAATACAGTATGTTTCTGAGAGAAATGGCAACGTAGTAACATAGAATGGATCCATCGTTGATCCGCACTGAATCATTTTTCAGGTTTTCTGAGTTTCATGAGCAGTGTGTGTTTAGTTGCTGCTGTTATCCTTTGACCTAATTGAGTGAATGGCATGTGCATTTGTTTTGGCTTTGGCTTTAGTGCAAGATGCGATGTTGTATATTTCACCCCCAAACACACACACACACACACACACACACACACACACACACACACACACACACACACACACAGACACACACACACACACACACAGTCCAATGAAAGCAGGCTGCCAGTCAGAGAGCTCAGCTTCTGAACGCCCACACATGTGTTTACGTGTCTTCCCAACTACTGCCAAGAACATCAGTGCAGCTGCAATACACACACACACACACACACACACACACACACACACACACACACACACACACACACACACACAGCTCCAAGTGTGATGCCTCTGGTTTAACACACTGAGATGTTCTAACACCAATAAAAGATTCAGTGGAGGTGAAATTATTGTCTTCATATTAAAATGGGACATTTTTTAGGATATCGCAGCTTATTTTTTGTCATTTTACAACACAACTAAGTCTACGTTGTAGTCCATGTTGCATGTTATCTAATCGTGATGAATGAACCGGCTCTGTAGTTTGGTGGTATGGCAACAGATACTACAAAACATACTGTGGCTGGAGTGGGAGTATGCTCTGTGGATTGTACCAGTGATGTTCATGGTGGAATTAATCACCTTCTGTAGAGCCTTGAACTTGAAACACACACAATGGTGGGCCATGATGAACCATGCCAGTTTGTGATGTTTCCAGTCCAGATGCTTTCTGTTTGCCAGTTCTTTTGCTGTTATGTTAAAACCATGTTATACAGAATTTGATTGTTTTCATAACCAGATGAAGGAATTGAATGTAGTAGAAATGTGCTTTCATTGAAGAAAGAACCTCTTTTTTGTGATTTTCAGTCAAAGTTGAGCACACTTGTGTTTCACAGGTCATTTCATCCATAACTGTGGTGAAAGTCTGTGACAAATCAGTCCTGACAAACTGTAGAGTGAAGATTTTCTGCCAGAAATCATCTACAACACGAACACACCCACGTTCCCCAAAATAAAAGCAAATTTAATCCACATTTGTTGGCTTCAAGACTGACTGTATCTGAATTTGTCTCAAACAAATTCACAGAGATGCTTTAGAGGGAAAACAGTGAAATCCAAAATGTCTGTGAGAAATCAAAGACACTATATGCAGTTTCTGCTTTTAACATGAAAAATATGCCTTTTCAATCTGGGAGACACATGGACAAGCTGGAAGTCTGACAGTCCACTCCAGTCTAGTTTACTACAATCTATTCTGGTCTAGTCCAGTCAAGTGTAGTCTAGTCTAAAAGACAACCTGGCAGATAAGAATGCAGCACCTTAAATAGATTTAGCCTTCAGAGGTTGCTGGTTCAATTCCTGTTGAGCTGCAGCAGTATAAACACAGCTAACTGATTGCTTACAAGAAGTGCTGCCTTTCAGGTGACTGATTGAATGAACTGCAGACACAGCCCTGTCTTTGTGGGTGCGCTTCAAAAAATGACCAGCACAGATCATAAAATCTGATCACACCTACTGCTTCACAGGTGACCTGCATTCTATTAATCTGGTGAGTCCTCAATCAGAACGTTGCACAGTTAAGTCGAGCTACGGTCACCGTTCAATTAGGCCATTTAGTTGGACTGTTGCCATTGTCTCAGTATACAAGACTAAAACTCCAACACCATAGGTGGTGATATGCAACATTTCAGCTAGTTGCTACTGGACCTTCATCCATGTAGTGATTGTGATAAATCACAGACACCTTCTGAGTAAAAATGTGCTTGCCAAACACAGAGGAAGGAGCTAACAGAGGAAGCTTGGCGCCGATTGTATAGGAAACAAAGTGATGATTCCAGCCAATCAAAGGGCTCCACCCCCTCAGTCAGGTGATCTCTTACCTGAGAACTGAGAGGGAGACAACAGTAGGCAGGTTGGGGGTGTGTGCCCTCCTGACCTCTGGATGATCTGATTTGTCAGGCGGAGGGGTTTGTCTCTTCTTTGGAACACACCCACTTCCTCTGGTGAGATCCAGCTTTCAGCTAGCTGCAAACATTACTAGATATTAGCATTGTGCTGCATATGTGTGTGTTTCTGTGTTTGTGTGTGCGTCTACCTTTGGGAGAGGATGAGGAGGATGAAGAGGTGAGGAGCTATAGAACGGAGGGAGGAGGGGAATGACTTCAGCAGCTGGACGTTCCCACTGAAACACCAAGAACAAGTCTACATTGGACAGACAGACTTGCTGTGTTTCAATTCAGGGTCTTCATCCTTCAAAGGACGCTGCCTTTGTGGTCTTCAAAGGCGAGTCCTTCGGAGAGACAATTCTGACCTCGTCAACTGTTGTTAAATGGGATGGTCTAGCCTTTGGAGCATTTCCTGGATACTTCACTATCTCCACTACTCAAGCCCGCGAAAGTGACGATCTACACCACGCAATGTCGCCATTATCTCTCTTTCTTCTGTTTCGGACACGCAAAGAATCTTGGGATGTGTGAGGCCATGAAGGACAGTAGTGGTGCATCCTCCAAAAAAAGGGAAAAGGAGGATGCGTTTGTGGGCTGCATTTGGAAGAGCCTTTGAATTGGGACAGCCTTTGCATGGCGTTGTGACGTAATTAGCCTTCAAACGCTCCTCCGAATGATGCAGACCCTGAATTAAGACACAGCAACTGTCTGACTTCATTCAGTTGGTCCAATCACAGCCCATCTGTGTCCCTGATCTGAGTCTGTTGAACTTCAGACTGTAAAGAAAAAAGCTGTTGAAGCAGAAATGATGATGCTCTCTGAACATCATCTTCATGTTTATAAAACAAGGCAAAGGACTGTTGGTCCTGTGAGTGTCATTATTAGTGTAAAAACAGTTCATATGTGGAAACATCTGAAAATATCTTAATGTGAGACAAACAGATGTGCAAAACTAACAGGATGAGTTTTGAATATTCTGCTGTCAAGGCTTCAGGTCAGTTTATCTCTTCAAAGTGTGTGAGGAGTTTCATGTGGCCTGATTTCACTCACTTTTCTTTCTTTAACACAAACTTTAGTCAGACAGTCTGCTGAGAAGATGTTACATTCTGCCACTGGAGTTTATGTAGAAAGAATTAAAGAAGAGCAGCAAGAGATAATTAACACGCCACCAATAATTAACACACAATTATTCACTTTGCCCTCAGGGATCATTAAAGTTTCATCTTATCTCCAGACAGCAGAGGAGGCTAAACTCATTCAAAGACACTTCAGATCAGACTGAAGGAACAACCAGAGGACTGACACACAGAATAAAACTGTTCCCTGCAAACGTGAGTTTCACAGATTTTAGCAGAGGAAACGAGTGAAGCAGGGATGTGACGACTGACACAGTCAGTTGTCTCTAAATTTGATTTTATATATATTATCAGATAAACAGAAGAGATGAAGACATGAAACGTGCTGTCTTCAGATTTACATGTGTAATTTTTCAGAATGATTGAATAAATAATCAGGATTTGTGGTGTACTCACAGTGTCTGTGCTGTGCAGTGGGCGAGCTCTGCTCACCTGTCTCCAATCAGCTCAACACCTCCTGCAGTAAATTAACTCTTCAGTGGGTTATTGTCTCCACTGTGGTCGTTTTATCAGACTTGTCTCTCAGATCAGATGTGAAAGATCTGAGTGTTTGCTTTGTTACTTGTTTGTGATCATATCAGATTGTTGGGTCCAGACATCACCATCCTATCCATTGAGGTTGCTTTGGTTACCATGTAGGCGTCAGTAAGTTTGTACAGTGGTGACACAGCTTCAACACTCTGCTCAGTCACAGCATCAGGAGAACAGACTGTGACATTTCCTCTGAGGAACCAACTGACATTTAGCTGCTGAGTCAGCAGATTTCTGGATAGCAGATATCCTCTTCTAACCGTAAACCACTCATTGATAATGGTCTGATTAGCAACTTAGTAAGTAAGTGTAGTAAGTGAATGGATGTCAGCTGATGTGGTATGGGTTACATTTCAACCACAGTGTTCTGCCACTTCCACTGTGAACAGCTGCTCACCTGAAACCTGAGCCAGTGTGATTAGTCAAAACTACTCAAAGTGCAAATTGAAAGCAGATTTGAGTTTGAAGTGAATTCTCTGTAGACTGATGGATAACTGATGGACTGTGTTACTTCTACCAGGTGTGTGTGTGTGTGTGTGTGTGTGTTACCTGGATCAGGTGTGTATGTTCAGGTATCCACACAGCTGGAGGGTAGAAGACCAGTGGAGGTGTGGCCTGGTATGTTGCAGCTGACCAGCTTGCCAACCAGAGCCAGTGGGGGGCGGGGTCGTTGCTGACAGAAAACCATGGTGTTGCGTTGGTTACCATGCCAACTGGTGGACCTTTAAACCTTGAGACTGGCAACATCATGATGAAAACGCCACCTGAAAGACAGATGGACCAATCACGAGTGATATTTAGGGGTTAACAGGCTCAAATACCCAAAATGCACGGCTTCAGATCAAATAGTGAGAATACACCTCACAGACAAACCAGACAATCCAGCAGCTGAGTGGGTCAAAAACATCTGAACTCAGAATGAATTTAGAGTTACAGCAGAGATCATAGTCACATAAAGAAATGATTATGATAAAAAACCTGCAGATTTTAGGAAATTAGAAAATAAGTCTATTAAAAATACAGTTTCAGCAGAAGTCACTGATCAGAGAAAAAATGTCTGTCAAATTAACATCTGATCATTATGTTACTTCAGAAAAGAAAAAAAACTAAACTAAAAAAGAAAAAACTCTTAAAACAGCTCAATGACTAGCTTTTGGAAATACAAACATATCAATATTAATACTACATCACTACTTCATCAATACTTCATGCTCTAAATCATCAATATCCAATCAAACACCACCACATAAATGCTGCATCAATAATTAAGGCAAAATAAATACATTATAAAAAGTTGCATCACTACCAACACCTCCTTGATGAAAATTCAAGAAAAACACATTGATACTTCATCAATACTTGAAATTGATCCGGCTGCTGTTGGAGAACAACTTTTTAAACTCCTTCAATTCGATTATTATATTAATAAATCATTATTAATATCAGTTTCTACATTTATTGTAATTATTATGGTTATTTATTATAATGATTGTTATTATTGAAAAAGGATTATCACAAACACATTCAACCAGTTACAGATAAACAAAAACAAAGTAAAACAAGTGGAACGTTGGCTGGTGACATTTACAGTGAGTGAGGTCAGAACAGGGCCTGATCCAACTAATGATTACATTGAGATAATGTACTAAGGACACTCAGTACTTGTGTAATAATTGATTAAAGACTACTGAGTTCTTGTGTAATAATTGATTAAATACTACTGAGTACTTGTGTAATAATTGATTAAATACTACTGAGTACTTTTGTAATAATATCTGTGTACACATGATGTTCTGTATTTTCTAGAATAAAAAAAGTATATGGTTGTTGAGATGTTAAAAGGCTTTTGCAGAATCTGACTCAGCTGTTTAGTTGAAGGGTTAGCGTGAGGACGCTCAGTATTCAGAACATTTACAGCTTTAAACAAAATTAACATATGAACTATAATGAAGTGGAAGCTCTGAAGCCTGCAAAGCCACAAACAACATATGAATCAACATGACTGAAATCTGAACCATCAGAGTCAATCACAGATTCACTGACTGATGTCAGAGATTCATCTGTGAAGTTTTCACAGCTTACTTAAGAACATGTCAGAGGTTACAAATTGTCCAGGTGTGAGGCCAGCTGCAGAGCTCCCTCTGCTTCACACTGTCAACTAAAGGCACAATCCACCTAAAAACAAGAGCATGATGTATGCTCATCAGAACAAACAGGGTCATCTCATGTAATCGATCCATTCATCAATATCTTCAACTAAATAAATCATCTTAAACATTCAGGATGAAATACCAATACTCATGTGACCACTTGTATTTACAGCGGTGAGTATCAGTACTGATGCAGGAGTGTCACGGGTTATTAACGAATAAATTAACGGGTTCACTCCCGTTCCGGTATGTGTCACCTACCGATCTGCGGAGCCTCTCTAGGTTCTGTCCCGGTATGGGGCTCCTCTGACCGGCGGGACTGCCGCCCCTCTCCGGTCCGGTCACGTCCTGAACGTCGCCTCGCTCCCAACTGAGGTTTGAAGATCAGATCATCCTCCCGTCCGGTGGAGGTCCAAACACACCGGACTGACGACACTGACGCCCAGATAACGACAGACAGGAGAGACCGGAGAGTCACGGCAGCAGCGACGACGGCGGTGGCGGAGGTTAAGCGACGTCTGTAGGTAGAGAGAGAGAGATTGAGAGAGAGGGGGGGAGCGAATCCGTGACCGGAACACGCCTGCCTGTCTCTCTCTTTCGCTCTCCCTCTCTCCGGTGCAAACCGATTAAAGCTCCAGTAAATGGAGCAGCTCTCTGATCAGAGAGACGGCTCCCAGTTCACTGTGTTTGTGCGTGTGTATGTACGTGTTGCTCATGTGGATACAAGGGTGTATTTGTATAGTAGCACATGTTGTTCATGGATGTGAGAGTCACATCTCCAGACACAACAACAACAACAATAACAATAACAAGGACAACATCAATAAGTCATCATTATATCATTTTTATAGCAAAGGGTTGGCAAAGTTAACAATAAAAAGAGTTAAAGTTTAAACAGGATGATTAAACAATTTCCAAGTCTGGGATCATTAAAGTAATTCTTTTCTATTTTATTCATGGTAACACATGATGGTGGTTCAGAGCGCACCTCCAGGGTCAGAGCAGCTGGTGCCTCGTCCTAGTGCCAGCAGACGCTGATCATCTGTGATGTCACTTGGTGGCTCAGTAGTATTGTGGGTAATGTAGCTTCCAGGTTTTAATCAGGAAGAAGAAGACTGAGACTGTTTTGCAGTTTGTTCTCAAACTGTCGATGATGAGTCCAATACTGTTATAGCAGTGTAAAGACAGAGTAAAACCTACATTAACAACAATGCAACACTGAGTGACATCACTGGAGGCAGTTGATCAGAATATATTCTGCTTGAATTCGGCTTGAGAAAAACTTTATAAATCTCTGTTCACATATAAATCTCTGTTCACATATGTCTGTCTGTCATCAAAACACACACACCCACAAACACACACACATATCTCCTTTGTCCCTCATTGTGATGAAGAAAGTGTGTGCGTTTAAAACACGTGTGTTTGTATGAGCTGATATCAGTAATTGTCACACACACACACACACACTAATATTGACAGGATGGATTATGTGATAACTCGGCCACCTTTCAGAGGAATTCGTAGTTTAGCTCCGCCCATGTAGAATGACTGGACAGCAGAGCTATGAGAAGGAGTGAAGTTACTGATTACTGACGGTTGATTGGAGATTTGTGACACAGATTATTGATGAACACGGCATTATTAGAAACATCAGATTTGTGTTTAAGAATTCAATCTTTTGAGATTGTCAGGCTTTGATTTGTAGTTAAAACAGATGGATTCAGCGGGAAGGTGGCTTCAGTACAAACTGAGAATTTACAAAATGAATCTGCGCTAATTCTTTAAGCTTAATGACTGGCAGGACTTCAGAAAATGAATGAATTATTTCCCCTGGTGGCAGCAGAGTGAAGCTTTACCACTAATTCAATTAATTCAAATTACCAGCAGATATCAAAGAACATTTAACACATGTTTTATGTATGACTGCTAATCCCTGGTGGAAGCAAGGGTTTTACATTCATAAAAAAAATCCACTCCAGCTAAAACTCTGAGTGTCTTAAAATCAACTGAATATGAGGCCAAGTCAAAGTCTGGTACAGTGAGTTTTGAGGCATTAATGTGACAATCTCATAATTCTGTGGTGAATTTTTGTGCTTTTTTTTTTTTTTTTCTTTCTGTTGCGCTAACATGGGTGCTGAGTGGAGTTTTCCTTTCACTGGAGCTTCTGATTCACATGCACCTGCAGCAGGTTGGCCAGCAGTACCTGCTGATAGACCCTGCTCTCCATGTTACCTGCTGCCAGATGATTTTGTCAGTCAGATGTGATATATGACTCCGGCTAACTCGCCATCTGGAATAACAGCTTGCGTTTTGCCCTTCTGTCCAGTGGTCGTCAGCATTCTGGTCTACTAGCAATCCAGCTCTCTGCACCTCTGTAGCCGACAACCGTGCCCTGTGCTCACCTGAGCCTCTACACGCCACGCAGTCTACCAGCGTGAGCAACCTCTCAACAGCAACGCAAACAAGTCGGTGCTGCAGTTATTCTGGAATCCTGCTGATGGGGACAACAAGTCCAGAAAGGAAACAATTTGAACAGCTGGTTCTGTTGTGAATACCTTGATATACACCATCCTGCCTTTTCTAGTATATTTGAGCATGTTATCAATTGTTATAAAAATGTTGTAGACAAGACCAGTAAAGCTCAGACAAAGCTCTACTGAGACTGAATAACAGGATTTTCATAATGACCACTTGTGTTAAATCTGTCATCCATTCATCCTTCTCTTAATCCTGACCTAAAGGGGAACGTCTTTGTGATCAAACTGGGCAAAAAACGATTGTCCCCTCCATGAGCTTAAAGGCTGATGAGACGAGTTGTCTGTCAGAACACAGCTGTTGATGCATTTTCAATAAAGAAAAGGTCAGAGGAGGAGTATTGTCCACATGGCTGGAGATGTTGTATAAGTGTGGTTAGAAGTCGTTAGTTGAGCATAACCTGTCCTCTCTCCTTTCTCCCTTCTGTTAGCAGGGTGTTGACATGGATGGTGGAGCAGATGATAGAGTCCAGGTCCAACTGGTTTTAACAGAATTACAGACTCAGTTAAAGAAGATGTCATAGATCTTGGTGGTAAACTGTGATGTCTCAAAGACAGAATGTTTAGTGGCATTTAAACTTTTCTTACCCAATGGGTCAACACAGTGATGTCTCTGAACCGAGATAAATACAGTCAGATCAAAGTAAAAAGGTGACTGATGGTTGTCCGTCTGTAATAATAACATTCTAACTCTTTCTCATGAATGTTTCTCATCAAAATGTCCAAACAGAATGTTTCATAATGAAATCCTGATTCTGAAATGTGAATGAATCTTTAATCATTTTCTTTGTCCCCTCAGCAGCAGTTTGTCATTGTTTTAAATGAATGCTGGTCGCACACACACACACACAGAGATCCC
>JARJLU010014055.1:26741-40554 GCA_030272975.1 Sparidentex hasta
CCCCCACACACACACACACACACACATACATCTCAGTCAGTGTTAGTGAGGGGTGAAATTGAGTTGTTTCAGTCTGGAGACGGAGAGTAAAGAATAATAGAGAGAGAGAGGCCGAGCTGTTATATTGAATTATTTTCTCCTCTCTCTCTGTTTTCATGTTATGATGATGAAAGCTGGCTAATGAGCTGCAGTCAGCATGACAACGCAAAATACACCCATTACCCCTCTACACACACACACACACACACACACACACACACACACACACACACACACACACACACGCACGCACACACACACACACACACACACACACACACACACACACACACACACACAGCCTGTCAGTCCAGCTGTGATTGGTTAAAGTGTTTCCTGAAACACAATTATCCTCTCGTCTGCTCTCCTTTAGTATCACCATGGAAACACAACAGTTTCCAATAGGCTGTACTGTCATCGGTGGTTACTGTGGTGATGTATCCCAAAAATTCTGTCATCACTCTGAAATATGAGCAGACCAGAACTGTGATGTGGTTCAGACTCAGATGCCCAAGAGTGACTGAGTTACCAGGAAGTCAACAGTGACCAGAAACTGTCTCTCTGACAGTGAGACAGGTCCGACAGTGAGAAACATCATGTGAGAATGAGACAGGTCTGAGAGTGCGAAAGATTATGTAAATTTAGGCAGATTTAACAGTGAGACAGGTGTGTTAGTGAGACAGGTCTGAGAATGAGACAGGTATTGTGACGTGAGTCTTCTGAGAGTGAGACAGGTCTGACAGTGAGACACATCTGATAGTAAGACAGACCTCAGATGATTATTAATGTTTTGTTTGAATTCCTACGGCCTCCTACTATGACTCTGTTGTTTGTTTATGTGTTGTTGTTGTTTGTATGATGTCATGCATTGTTTTGACCCTTGTGTATTTTGGAGAAGTAAAAAGTTTCTTAACTATGTCGTAATGTGGTTGTTCTGAATAACTCTTGATGAATTGAAACTGTGGTTCTGTGGTGTTTATTCATTCAGAATCAGTTTAGTTGTTTTGTCCTTGAGTAAAATTTTATTGCAAAGTTTTGCATCGTCTGTCTAATTGAACCATTTTTCTTCATGTTGGCTGTTGCTGTTCATGCAGGATCAGTGAAGCTTTTTTTCTCTATGTGACATGAAATAAATATCAAATGAAGAAAAAAGTGGTTGTAACAAACCTCCCTGTTTGTTTTTTTGATTCAGTCTCAGACATTAATGAGCTTGACGCCTCGTTAAGCTTCAAGACCCTCGTTAACAATCAGCAACAGACTTCAGAGCCCCATGTGAAATGAGACTTCTTTCTGGAAGTTTCTCTGCAACAAAGAAAAAAACACTGTAACGAGAAATTCAACCCTCAAGAATAATTTTCATCAAAGCAGAAAGAATCAGGCAGCCAACTGAAATAATGATTCTAAATAATGACTCTCCTACTCTCCCCTTCACAATAAAACTCACAGCAATTTGTCTCCTTCATAAATGTAAAGGAGTTGTTCACAGTAAATTTAAAACCCCTCATAAACAGACTGCAGCTTTATTTTTTTCCGTGTTACTGTGAAGGAGACAATCAAAGCAATCCAATTAGACTTATAATAAGTACATCTGTACTTATTTAGACAACCTGCTCAGAGGAGTTTGCAAAAAACTCCAGTGAGCAGTGTTCATGACATCACCAGGACCAGCTGAACACATGATATCATCAGTACCAGCCGAACACATGATGTCATCAGTGCCAGCTGATCACATGACTGATAAAACAATCACAACTCAATGGTCGACTGAGTGACCTCAGAACTCTAAACCAAGACTGAGACGATTAAACATTCACACCAGGAATCCAGACAGGAAGCAACCACACACACACACACACACATTTAGAATTCAGAAACAAAATGTAGTGGCCGCTGCTTTGGTTTGTAATGTCATAGACCAAATAACAGACAAGGGCAGCATCTCCATGACAACCCCTTCTCACCATGGTTACAAGACATTTAGCACTACAGAAAACAAAAAGCTGAATGTGTGTGTGTGTGTGTGTGTTTGTTTGTATGTGTGTGTGTCTCAGTTGGATCTGTATTGTTTTGTCTCGGAGGAGGAAGTGACGTCAGCGCTACCTTATCATCAGAAAACAGAAACTGGAGCTCGACATGTTTATATTATTTTGGCAGCTTTGACTGTCGACAAACAAACAAAACTATCTGTCTTTACAGACACTATGTCTGTTAGTGTGTATGTGTCTGTCTGTCCGTCTCAATGAAACACAAACATGCTGTCTGAAGCGCAGCAGATGATGTGTGTGTCACTGCAGCAAGTCTGATTTCAACCTGTTGATTGTTTCTGCATATCATTCGTCTTTCTCCCATTTTCTGTCAAACTCTGTTACTCTGTCTCTTACCAGTATTACTGCTGCTCAGCGCATTGTTACACTACAATAGGGATTAGCAGAAGGAGCATGTGAAGTAGATCAGCATGTACTGAGTAACTTCAGGTTTGCACGCTCCAGTGAAATCGTCTGATCTGAACTATAAACATAAACTCTATTTGACCATAAACTGGTCTGAGATGATTCGCATAAGTGTAAATTTGTGACTGTGGTGTGATGAGACGTTGAATCTGACCGTGGTTTGAAGTTAGCCCATCCCCACTTTGTCATAACCTTGGATTCTTGTTCTTTGTGTTGTGTTCTTGTATCTGTTTTTTGGTTTCTTGTATTTGATTTATGTCTTTGTATCATGTCTTGTGTCTCATGTTTTGTTTTTCCATGCCCTCGTGTGTCCTTTAAGTTTTCCCTTTGTTCTGCCCTCTGTCTGCCTTGTTCCCTCTAGGTCTTCTTCTGTGCTCCTCCCCTTCGTTACCTCACCTGGCTTCCTCCTTCCTTCCTCCTCACCTCTTCCTCATTGGTAATCAGTGTCTGTGTATTCAGTCTGTGTGTTTCCTTCACTCTTTGTCTGGTCATTGTCTTTGTTTGTCCTTGTCAGCGTTCATGCTCCTCTCCCTTGGTTGGTATGTTTTGGATTTTTTTTTGCATTTTTTCCATGTTTGATTTGAACTTTGACACTTTGTCTCATCCTTGGTTGCTACTTTGCCTTTCGTCCCCGTTTGAGTTCACCTCCCTTTCAAATCTTCCAATCGTTATGGGTAAGTAGTGTAAATCTTTTTAAAATATGATGTAGCCTCTTGGAAAAATAAATACATAAATAATAAAAATAAATAAATAAAAGCTGGATAGTACAGTGGTTATTCTCACTGACTTGAATGCGGGAGAACCCTTCGAAAACATCATCCAGTAAGGGTCCTTAGGGTTAGGGGGAAATAGGGATGAGTGCCACCCCCGGGGTCTCCGGTCATTAAGGTTCCCGGGGTCTGAGAGCCACGAAAGCCATATATTCGGCAAGCTTAGGCCTAGCTGAATGCGCTGGTGGTCTTAGGTCTCAGATTGGACTTCGGGAAGTCTTTGAAAAAACAATGCATTGCCAGTCATTAATGTTCCCGGACAGTCCAGTGAACAAGGCTTAGGCTACCCCCTCAAATGTGGCCACGGGCTTTCCATGGCAGTTGGAATGGAGTGTCTAGCTCCTTTCTGCCCGGAGTTATGGACATTTTAAAATCCACCCATAAGCGCCAATGTTAAAGTTTGGGTGGCTGGTCATTGATGTTCCTTGCCAGTCCAGTGAACGAGGCTTTGGCTGTTGTTCCTTAAATATATACTAAAAAATGCTGACAACGGCGTGTCGAGCATCAGGTCAGAAAAGGAAGGAGTGGTTGGGCAAGGGGAAAAGAAGCCGGCAAGCACCAAAGTGGTGCCAGAAGGGCACTCTCCACCCTGTGGTCTGACCCCTCCCTCCCCCCCAGTAGCTCCAAATTCCCCTTATTTGGTTTCTTTATAATATTTATTTATATTATTTTGGAGTAGCCTTAGTTATATCAAGTATAATTTTGTTTAGGTTAATTTACCTTATTTCAGCCTTTGTTATATAAAGTATCATTTTTCTGTAGGTTTATTTACCCTTAATGCAGCCTTAGTTATAGCAAGTATGAAATTATTTTTGTCTTTTTATGTTTTCCTATTTTTTTTTTGTTTATTTACATTTTTTGTTTGGCATATTTTTGTTTATTTACAGGTCCTTATTTGGCTTGTTTATATATTGTTGATGATTAATCATTTTTGTTCTTGTATCCCTCAAGGTGGCAACGTTTCGACTGTGAATGTGTCTTCATCAGGCCCGGGGATACATGGTAAGTATGCATTAATTTTCTTTAAGTGAGGAGATGTTTCCCCTTCGAGTGCTGTAGCCAAACTGATCAGCTTTGTATCTTCCTCTCTTTTATACTCCCCCTTTCCCATACCTTTCTAAATTATTTTTTAGTTTTAATAGTTTTTTAAATTGGTATTTATTAACCTTTGTTCCCCCTATTTCCCTTCATGAATTTATATCTTAATATTAACTTTAATAACCCTACTGTCCTTTATACTTTCCCTTCTTAGTTTCTTTTCACGTCTCCCATCCTCCATTGTTTACCTTCAACCGGCTATTAATGTACCTCATTTATATATAGTCTGGATTTAAGGGAATGTTGGCCAGTATATCGGCCCGCCATGCCCCAGACGCGAAAAACCAGTTGGGAATTTTGAGTGATGACGTGCAAAGTCTGTGCTCACTGGGACACATCCTCAGTTGTGTGCCTTAGGATCATTGAGTGCTTCGACCCGTTACCACAAGACACTCTCCCCCAAGGAAGGTCCAGCCGAAGATGTACGGTCTTTGGTGTGTCTCTCTCCTATGCTGCTCTACACTGGCCTCTTGTCTTTTTAGTAAGTTTTTTTTTTTTAGAAAGGTGAATTTGTAGAGATATTTTAGAGCCCCTTTTTTTAGACAGTTGAGATTTTTAAAGCATTGATTTGGGGGGGGGGGGCTCCCAAAAGCAACCAGCAAAGTTTCATTGTTACTCACCCCGAATGTACTGTGGCACTTCTTAAAATCTCACAATGTAGCTGTTGTTTAGCAGACAAGACCAGAGAGCCAGCTCCATCCCAGCCCAAAAGTCCACCCCAGCAATGACCAGGAGAAACCCTGACAGAGTGGAGCTCACCCAGACACCACAGAGGACTGGAACACCAAGGCCAGCATAGCCTAGCTTTGCCTCCTTGATCCCCAATGGACTCAGGGCCAGGAAAGAAGCCAACTCAATGTATTCCATACACCGCTCAACAACAAAGAGTGTAAAAACAAAGAAAATTAAAACTTGAAAATTTAAACAAGTATAAATGTCCAATCCTGTGTGGGAAGGGGTGAAAGGCACTCGGGGTAAATAGCAAGAAAGGGAGGGGGGAGGGGAGAGAGAGGGGGGATAAGTCTGCCCCCACTGGTCTGAGTGAGGCAGTGCAAAGCCTTATGGGTAAACACATAGCCTGACTGTGAATGTGGAAAAAATGCTCTTTTGTGATAGTAATTATACTGTTCTATATAAAATATTTGTAAAGTAACTTTGTTATATTTTGTTTTAGTGAAATACAAAAAAGTACATATTAATCATTAGATCGTCTGTTGCACCATGAGGGAGGTGGCTGGACAGCCCAGGAGTATGCTGGGGCAAAAACACACAGATGGTCATTTCCCTAATGCCAAGCAGTTGCCACAAGAGGCAGCCATCTGTGAAAAACAAACTGTCAAAACAAAAGAGGGCCTAAGAGAGCTACACTATATCTGGATATCTATACTGACACTCACAGTGAGAACCAATGTCATACTGTGGCCACTAGGGGGCGCCAGTGGTGAAAATTGAAATTGTGACAGTAAAATTGTGAAAAATAAAAGGACAGCTATACTTTATAATCCCTGTCCCTGCTTTGGGGGCTGATGTGGGTTAAATGATTATTGGTTAAGGTTAGGCACGGGGAAGGGTTAGGTAAAGTGGTAAAGTACTCAGAGTCTCTCCCTATGTTGCCCACCGACAACCATAGTTTGGATAGAGAGACAGAGGCAAGGCACAGACCGGCGCAAGTTAGTCCCCATCCCACCACCCACTTGTCAGCATGAACCATGACAGAGGAAAGGAGAACAGATGGAGGAAGAGGATGTTGAGAAGGGGAGAACGCCTTAAGTGAGGCTCCATGCATAATGGCAGGACAAATTCAAAACACAGTAGGGTGTCCAGTGGCTAAAAAAAGTTACCTCCATAAATATCTACAAAAATTGCTGCCAATGGAGTGTCCAGCATCAGGTGAGAAAAGTAGGTAATCCTAACAATAAGAATTAGCATAGCTAGAACCACTGTAAAAGTAACAACTATTTACAAATATGCGTTGTATTTATTTACGCATATGGTGGCTGTCTCTCCCTAGGCTTTTGGCTCCCTCTGTCTCCTTTTTTTGAAGCCATTAAAGGACCTCAAAGGGACATTTCTGGCCATGCACTTTGCCATGTACTCCTTGTATGCATCCTTGGTGGAGATCTTCTCATCTTTGTTAATCAGGCTCAGCTCAAGGGCCGACCAGGCCTTGTTAGTCTTGGCAGGCAAGCACCTGGCCCTCATCCTGACAGGAGCCCGAATTTCGTCCTGGTCGTCAGCTGCCTGGACATCCTCCACTGGCTGAAGAAATTCAGGGTTCTCCTTCTCATCTACAGGAGGCCTGAGTGTTGGATTGATGGCTGCATGGGTCACCAACCTGTAAGGCACGTCAGGGTGCAGCTTCCAGACAATGGCGTTCTTCACCTTTTCAAGAATGTGCTTGCCCAGAATCTGTAACAGCTGCAGGTGCCTTTGACTCGTGCCAGCCTTGGAGATTTCATCAAGTAGCTGCAGGAGGTGGTTGTAGTCAACGTAGGCACCATTCATGATGGCGCCTACACAGGACATGAATGTCAGTGTTCTCAGGAGGAGACTTCCCTGCAGATTCTTGGGAAGCCTGCTCAGCACAGTTGCCATCCATGGCATGCCATGCTGTTTATACATCTCCTGGTGCTTCTGGAAGCTCAGCCCCCGCCGCTGAAACTCAGACAGAGTTAGGAATTGGGAAACAATCCCGTCCCCTGTAGGAAACGGGAGGTGCACTTGCCATCCACCCTCTTCTTCCCTGGTCTTGATCCGGTTGGCGCGCCTGCCGGCGTCGACCACCCCGCTGGACCAAGGTCCAATCATCATAATTACTACCCATGAAGATGGGTGTTGTATTGCTGTTGTTTAACTCTCTTTTTTATTTATTTATCTATTTTAATTAAAATAAATAAATAAATAAATAAAACATAAACTAAATGTTTTTATATACAATAAACTAAAAAAGGTGTGTCCCGTGCAACGTTTCAACTCTACAGAGTCTTCCTCAGGCAAATAGGACACAGAAAAAATCTCAGCTGATAGTAGGCTGGAGAGCTCGAAAGTCAGGTGAGAAATGAGCTCTCACTGAGGCTCCTCCCTTTTATAGTCTCTGCTGTATGAAAGGTGTTGTTAAAAGTTTTTTTTAGTGCACAACTTACATGAACTGACTTTCCTTTTTTCATTTTTTAACCCGATAACATGCAAATGAAATGCATTATATAATATATCAACTGTGTGTTATATTATTTAAAGGTGACATATTATGCTCATTTCTGCTTCCTGACATGGTTCCCTGATCTCTAAATGGAATGTTAGTAACATGCTTTGGTCGAAAAAGCTTAAGGATTGAGCACAGCAAGGTTCTTGAAACACCAGTTTCACAGCCCTCCTCCAGGCGGCCGGTTTCAGTGCGTCTCCCTTTAAATGCTAATGAGCTACTATGTGCACCGCCCAAAGATGTATTTGCGCCGCCCACCTCTCCCGGCCTGTGGAAGACATGAGGGCGGCATTGTGTGACCATGGCAACGGCTGAGTTACCAGAAGAAATGGCCACCGGACAACAAACTGCGGTGCAACCGTACATGTTCGAGCCGGAGTCCGACCCAGAACAACAAGAGGCTCCAGAAGAAGTTCAGCAGCCAAGAATGAACATGGATGTTTCTCAGTGGTTAGTAGTTTACTTTTTTTGTTTATTTTTACCTCGACATTACTTGTTACTTGTTGCTGCATAGACAAACGAAAGATTTGCGGGCTTAGTAGCCGTCTGCCCCGCGCTGTTACAGATCACAACCCCCTTCTCCTGCCTCGAGTGTTTACATATCAAAGCTTAGCCAAACCTCGACTGGCGTTTACTGCTCTGCAGTTGCAGTAACGCGGATGCAGTTTAGCAATTGCCGTTACGAGAGAAAGGCGTAACCCTGTATTATTATTTACCTTTATGTGGCCAGGTAAGTCAATTGAGAACCCGCTCTTATTTGCAGTGACGACCTGATATTAGCTAGCAATGTCCAACAACTGTAGTTTTCAATAAACCACAGTTGCCTCCCATCACCTCTCTACTAGCAGTATTGTTTTTGAACCGGTTCCAACAGTTTATAAACTTTAAATATTACAAAAGAAACAACGCAACATGATTGATTGTCTATGTAGTTTCCAATGAATGATATAAATTCTGCTTAAAAACAGGTGTTCCTGTGGCAGTTGTGAACAAGTGCCTACAGAGCCAGAGAATATCTGCTGTATGGAAATACCACAGGTAAGTGTGAACACTGGGCAAACAAGGTTGTTATTTTGCAGTGTCTTTTCTTTAATCCATTGTCACTCACCTTTCATAACTTCTAGGTTACACAAAGACTAAGTTACAGCAGCTTCCTGAGCAACCATCATGCATGCTGGACCATCCTGGCCTAGAACCTGTCTGCCTGAATGTGTTTTCACTGCAGAATGCACTGAACATTTATCGGGCAGACTACGGACCTTTACGTCTGAGGGGAATAGTGCAGTAAGCTTTTTAGGCCAATAAATATTATTAATTTATTGCAAAAGTGTTATGAAGTACTTAACTGCTTCCTCTGTCTTACATTGCTTATAGTTTATCTTTACTATCTTTTACTTGGTAACTGAATGAAAACTACATATCAAACAATGAAAACACACAGAACAGTTGGGAGAGATGTTTTATTGCAAGAAACAATTGTAGACATACAAAATAAATATCTAAAGTGGAACAGTTAAACTTGCCAGTTGCCATGGATGTGAACATTCAGTGCTAACTTTCTACTGAATTGTGTCCAGCCAATATAGATACCTAGCCTACAGAAGCTTTATTAAGCTGGTGCTGGTGCTTTCTGGGGCGGAGAGTGAGAGCTGTGCTGGCTGCCTGTGTGGTGCTGAGGATTCATGCAGAGTTCCCTGACGCTGAAGGACAGTATGTTGGGTTCAGACCTGTCCTTGATTGAACCTTGGCACGTAACTGGCTCTAACGTCCAGCTTGTTGGGTTTCTCATACTGAGCCGAGAGGTCTTCAGGGATTGTAAGTTTCAGCACCTCGTTCACATATTGGCCAGGGTCCTGGAAAACCTTCTTGAAGATCAGGTCCAACAGTGCATCAACGTAGTCTGCAGTGCAATAAACAAAAATGAATGTTTACAAGAAAATGCACTAGAACCAAAAAGCCTTGTGCTGCAGTGTTGTCAAGTGACTCTTCGTATTTCTCCTAATTGATACATTCTCCTTATTTATTATTTTAAAAACCATCAAAAAATAATTCAGATTTTATTTGTGTTTATTTTCAACCGTTTGTGTTATCGCCTGTGTGTCCATCTTTATTTTTTATTTGTGGGTTTCAAATAAAAGATTGAAAAACTTACGGAATGTTGGCTCTGCTTTCACAGGCTTTGCAGTTCATTCTCCATGCTTAGATTTGGGGAAGTTGACTGTACAGAAGCTCTCCACCTGTAGATGTTGCCTGTGGTCAGTCAGTATTTTCATTGTAATGCAGGGCAGCCAGGTAGAGTCTTGGGTGGAAGAACAGTACTTTAAAAATCATAATATACCTAACCCTAACCCTAACACCAAACTATAATCAGCTGTCCACCAATCCATATTCATAACAGAGTAAAACAAAATTACATATTAGCGTAACATAGTGACTAACATTACATCTTATGCTTTTGTTCAACAAACCTGAGCTTCTGAAGTGAGGCCGGAGAGTTCTCATGGAAAGCTGTTTGCCAACCGTGCATTTCACTGGTTGGTCAGTCTGGCAGGCAACATGATGCACTACAGACTGCTGTACAGATGTGCTTGGCTAAACACAAAAGGAAGGAATATGTTATGTGTCTGTTTCTCATGTTACATAAAACAAAGCTATATAGACAGAAATGATGATTAAAACAATCCATTTTATAAGGCGAATTCTGGCAAATCATAATCCGAGCAAACCCATGCAAATTCCTCATTTCACATTAGATTTAGTAAGTGAGCAATACATATTGTGTCCATTTTCTGTGTCCATGCCTTCATATAAGTAACGTTAATCGTAGCACAGCAGACAGGTAACCCCTGTCTCTGGCTCCAAAGCAAAGTAATGATTGCTTGACTGCAGATAAAGTTTTGGTACTGTCAGATCGGGTCTCTCATACCAGCAGCTAACACTACACACGTAGTTACGTGTATATCAACACAAAAGAAGTCGTTCGTTCGTCCGCGAACAACTGAGACAATTTCACACCATCTGATCGGCTGTGAGCATGTGGAGGGGACGGTTTCCCATGCGTGTTCATGTCGGAACAGTAGCTGTAGTAACTGAGAAGTTGTCCGCAGACGATGAGCTAGCTAGCGCTGTTCGGCCGTGAACATGACAATGGCTAGCTAGCGCTGTTCACGGCTGAGTAGCGCTATCTAGCTCGTCGTCCGCGGACAACTGAGACAATTTTACACCGTCTGATCGGCTGTGAGCATGTGGAGTGGACGGTTTCCCATGCGTGTTCATGATGGAACAGTGGCTGTAGCAACTGAGAAGTTGTCCGCAGACGATGAGCTAGCTAGCGCTGCTCGGCCGTGTAAAGCGCTAGCTAGCCATCATCATGTCATTTTAGTGGTTCACCGGCCGGTTAGAAGCGATCAAATCTCAATATCCCAATTCAATTTCTCAGTTCACTGTCATGAGTGCTGATATGACAAATTAAGGTTAGGCAACATTAACATTACCATGAATCCTAAGACCAGTAATCCCACTGTTGTAACGTTAGCTCAGCCTCATATTTACATCACCCGTTAGCGTTAGCTCATGTGCTAAACTGCCAAAGTAACACAAACAACACTGTTTTTAAAAATACTTACAGTTTCTTCTTCTGTGTCGTTGACACGGACAGAGGGTATTGATCCATCTTTGAGGAACAATCTCGTTGCCAGTCCAGCCTGATACTGACCCTGGTTGCTGAAACAGTCCGGTGTGAAGTGATTGGCACAGACAACAACGCTTTTGCTCAGTGAAGCTGGGACGTTTCCCAGAAAAAAAAAAATTTAGCCACTTCGCTCTGATATCCTCTTTGGTAGGGAGGCGATGTAGGGAAACATGAGTGTCCGTGCATCCGACGACAGAGCAGGAGTGCTTGGCTTTCGGGTTGTACACGGTTGCGGTCAGGCTGTCGCATACAAGTGAAGCGAGAAAATGGTGGATCCTCCTTCAGGTAGCCGGAGTAATATGGGAGGAGATATCCAGCGTGAGGGCCGGAGCATTCAAATCCAAATGGCTCGCTTAGAGACACATTTCCTGACTCCGCCTGTTTACAAAACATAGATGTCGAGGTCCTAAATCACTCTTAAGGGGTCGGGAGGAACTCCAGATATGCAATTATACATAGTAAAGCGAGGAAAAAGTGGGTTTTACATAATATGTCCCCTTTAAGTTATTCATTTCTATCATAATAATTTATAAATTACAAATATTTGTTTAAGCCCTCTGCCATCCAAATTATTATAATTTTTTAAGAAATAATCAACTTATATCAAATAAAGTAATCAAAGACAATAAACTTGTGTAATAATGAAAAATAATATAAGAATGTAATTCATTAAATTATACACTCATTAAATCATAATACTGTATATGAATTAAATGTAATGAGGTTAGGTAAGGGGAACTAAGCCCGCGCCGGAAGTGGCACGGGAGGTGCACTGTCCTTCCCCCTCTGCATCTCTCTCACGCGATCTCATCCGGGATCATAGGTCCATTGGCATTTGCGCCCATAGCGCATTTCCCTCCACGCGTCCTCCATACGTTGATGTTTTTTTCACGGTGTATTTAAGTAATTATAGGAGATATTTATTATGTTTTTTGTTAATAATATGTTGGTATATAATGAAATGTTTATGCATGTGCAACGTCATGTGTTTAATTATTTATTTATCAATATATGTATTTATAAAACAATGAAATGTATCCAAATGAATAAAAGAAACTTAAAGGGGCAATACAAATGAATTGTTTGTAAAAGAAAAAAACAACTTTATTTTAGCAATGAAAAAACAAAGAAGCGTGTGTCAGACTTGGACGAGAAAGAGGACTCAGATGCAGTATAGGCAGAAGTATTGTCAAGTTTTATTGATCTGATTTTATGACTCTCTAGAATGAATGAAAACCAAAAGACTATGAAAATCAGAGAAACATACAAGACAAACAGCATGGAACACAGAGAAATGAAAAACACTCCCGCAGGAGGAAAACCTACACTATTCTGAATTCAAAATAAATGATGAAACTTGCAACAAAAAATCTCTCCGCAGAGGAAGCATGAGGGCTATGAAAATTATCTTCTCTATCATATGAAAATTATCAACAAAAAATCACTCATGAAGAGGAGAAACAAAAAGGCTAGAAAATCTCAAAATTCAAACGCAAAACTTAACCAGAAAAATACAACATAAATTCAGGGTTAGGACAAAAATGCAGATAAATAAAACAAGAACAATACTTAACAAAGCGAGGATCAAGACTGTGGTTCAAGGCTTCGGTACACGACATGGAGACTAAATAGTTTGGCGACGCAGACAGGGGAAGACAAGGACTTTATACACATGAGGGAGGGGAACGCAGGTGGAAACAATCAGGAATTAGGGATGACGTCAGACCAGGGACACAAGAGGAAGGGCAAGTGACCTGAAACGAGAGGAAAGTTACTTTCAAAATAAAACATAAAATTCACGAGACAAATCCCAAGACAAGACAACCTCACCGTGATGTGACAGCGTTTGCTGGACGGCACCGTTTCAACCAGGTTCTGGTCTTCCTCATGCCTAGCACACTGTACGAACGAATTGACTGTTGTTATCTGGCTGAGAGAGGTAAGTGTTGTTCCAAAGTCAGAGCAGGAATGAAGGATTCTGCCTCCTGCCTCCTTTTATCACCTCCCCTCAATGTCCTCTACGTACTTTAGCCCTCCCCCTTCCTGTGTATCTTCAATGTTGGATGTCTGCAGGTTACGCCATGAAATGAGTATAATAGTTGTCTTTTCTGTTTTTTTAATAGCTCAAATGTTATAGAATCATAGTGAAATGTCCTTTTGAATCTTATAAAATGTAATTATTAAACTCATGTTTTTAAATCATATAAAACGTACTATAAATTAACATATTTTTAAATCAATTGTCTATGAGATCATGTATATAATAGGTAGGGGAACAAATACAGACATCTTGAAGGATGGACTGTTTATACACGGGCACAGGCTGAATCTTTGGAACGTTAAATAAGAGGAATGTTACTGGACTTCCTAGTTCTGGATTTTCAATCTCAACTATATCATTGACTAAAAATTGAAAGAAAAAAGGAGCAAGTTAATTTGCTAAATAAAAAGAGAAAAAGAGAAAAACCTCAGGCAGGGGGCCAACCGCATTTGACCATTCAGCACCATCAATTAAAAAACCATAAAGCCACAGAATGAAGGGAAGAAAAAAGGAAGGGGGGGG
>JARJLU010014057.1:0-24952 GCA_030272975.1 Sparidentex hasta
AGTGAGTGACAACACAATAGAAACAATGCACACACACCAGTGTTTAGTGGGAAGCTGCCGTCTGGGAAAAAGCAGACGGGAGGAGGAAGTCTCTCAGCCCAAACGGACCTTGAGCCCCTCGTCGGCAGGCGGCACGGACCAATCAGCTCGCACCGCCTTTGTGAGAACCAGTCAGCACGAGTTCAGCAGGCTCAGGTTATTTAGATTTGAATGACTGGACACACAGACGGAGAGCAGAGGATTGTGGGAACTGATTAGGTTTCTGTATTGACTTTTGGGAAGGTCTGGGAAAAACCTCACAATGACACACACACACACCAAAATAAACACACAATCATACCTGATTAAAGCCGAGCACACACACACACACACACACACACACACACACACATACACACACACCAGTGTAAACACATTTACCTACAAATACAGATATAGCAATATACAAACATGAATTAATACACATGCAAACACACTCAGGAGACACAAAAACATAAACTCAAGGTGCCGTGTGTATTATACTAACACCTAACACACACAAACCCACACACACACACAATAACACACACAAGTATAAAGCAGAGATATAATTGCCACCCACAAACTAACACAAACATACCCACACACCTGCACAAACACACACACACACACACACACACACACACACACACACACACACACACACACGGTTGTTTTCTTCTCTGGTGATCGCAGCGAGCTGAAGCTTCTCCACCTGCAGCGGAGACACCAGCAGACCAATCACAGCCCTCGTGGTCTCCATGAGTGTCTCAGCAGCAGTCTGAGGTCGCGGCTACACGCTCAGTAAACTGTCATCTGTATGTGCTATAAGGCTGCTGGCTTAAAGGAACAGTTCACCCCCAAAATTGCTCCTCACATGTGCAGAACTTGCCTCAGAAACGTCACGTTTTTAAGTTTTCATGAGTATCACAGTAATCTGGTGATAGTTGTCTGTACATCCACAGGTTCACTGCTAACAGGAAGAGACAACAGTTGACTTTATATCATCAGGACTATAAATGTGATTTTATTTGAGACATCTCAAGCCGACACAGTGCTTCTGTCTCCAGAGCCTATAGTCCGTCTACAGATATCCTTCATGTTCTATATTCAGTGCTTGAACGGTTCAGTCTCCTCTCATTATGCTGATTGTGAACATGTGTAACCCAGTTCTCTCTCAGACTGACGTCCTTTAATGTTCCTCCGTCAGTTGGTTTTTTAAAAGCAGCTCTTCAGCTTCTTATCTCTCGTCATCTTTTGGATCCAAACTCTTCTCTAATCCACTCAGGACTCAACGTCTCAAACTGAGTTGGGAAACTATTCTGACGTACATTTGTTTTTGCTTTAAAGGAGTTAAGTTTTTGCTCGAGCCAGAGGACGGAGAACATCTCTGCGCTGCCATCTCTGCTTTGGAAGCCTTCACATGAAAACTATGTTGGACTCAGTTCAGTGAAGGACGTCAGAGACAGAAGCTGCATGTATAGAATCCATACACACATACATCGTCCGTCATGACGACTGCTGCCTCCTCTGCAGCTCCCCGCATCGAATTTCCAGACCTTAATACCCCTTAATTACACGTTACATACCACTTAACCACCCAGCTCAGCGAGCAGCGCCACATATTATTCTACCTTCGAGAGAGACGATCTGCTGGAGCCTGGAGCCATGTGATCCCATCACAGGAGGAGGTTTTTCTTCAAAATCAAAATTTGTGTCTAAAATCCCTGGTGCCTGTGTGTGCAGACTCCAGAGGATCAGATCATGAACATTAAACTGTTTATTCTCTGCACTGTGCTGTCTGCTTTATTTCTATTCACACCACAAGAGGGATTCAGCTCCCAGTACTGAAGTTACATCAGTGAGTCCAGACGCTGTGACGTGTGTATGTATGTTGTCTGGAAAATATCTGCGTGCACAGAGCGAGAGCAGATTCAATGTAAAGAATTCAAGCAGCTACATGATGACATGTAGAAATCCAGATCTTGAAGGATCTTGCAGCTGCACTACGACACAACTCTAACAAACTGAAACACTTGGACCACAGTGGATCTTCTGTCAGTGACACGTCGCTGCAGGTTGGTTTTGAGGCCTGTCAGGCAGACAGACATGTTGCATGTTTTAGTAGCCGGTCAGCAGTGACGTGAACCAAATATTCGACTGATTCTCCTGCTGTCGGCTTCTCATCATGAGCACCAGTCAAGACAGGAACAAACCGTCCCGGACGTCCAGATCAGCGTGTCAGCTTCAAAACACGAGCATGAAAATGACAAACAGGGTCAGAAAAAAAAGACTTATCACACCAGCAGCCCTGATCTCCTCCCGTCTGCAGCTCGTTGGTGTGGCTGCAGAACAACAGAGTCCGATCGGAGCCTCATCACACCCACTCAGCTGGACTCCCCGCACACATTCATGCGAACACGGCTGCGAGCTTGTTCGAAAATTAAAAGAAGCCATGTGTGCGGCAGGAGCTCTGCAGACACATCTGGCCAACACAACACTCCCTCTGAATATTCAGACATTTTTTCATAATCCAGATAAAGTTTTTCCCTCCGTCCCTCTTTATTAAAACACGCTGCAGGACTGTTCTGGATCAGCGCCGACACCGAAACTTCCTCCCAAGAAATCAGTTAAACGTCACGAGTTGTTGTTTCAGATTTAAGATGGAAACTCGCTCCCCTGCAGATAAAACACGTAGAAAAAGAAAAAGAAAAAGAAAAAGAAAAAGAGAGGCTTTTTAATTGTTTATAAGGACGAACAGGGTGACTCACTGCATTGTGGGAGAACGGAAGTCAGTGGTCGGTCGGTTTGCGGAGGCCGTTTTCTGGAGTGACTGATGAAGATGATGATGGAGAAAAGGACTCTGTTTATCACACTGACAAACACGCCAACACACACTCACACACACACACACACACACACACACACACACACACACACACACACACATACACACACTCTCTCTGTATTGTGGATGATCTGTGACTAATTGCCGTCACATGAACATGCAGCGCGGTGGCCATGAAACACACATGGACTCGCTCACGGCAGCCGATCAGACGCTGTGAGGAGCTGCTGGCTGGAGGATTAGAAGATGATCTGAGCGTCTGGATGAAGCCGTTTCCACGAGCTGTGTGTAGAAACTATCACACGCACATTTCTGTTTACAGACACACAAAGACTTCCAGAGTTTCCCACCACTAATCTGATCTGTTTCTCAGGTCATCCTGGTTTCTTCTGTTCACATTCCGCTTGATTTAGATGCCAGAAATATTTTTCCCTCGAACATTAAAACAAAAAAAACCCTCTCCTGCATTCGACCCATCGAACCACCTCAAGCTGGACGGGCCGGCTCATGCTAATTCATGCTAACGTCGCTAGCAGCTCCCTCGCTCACTCAGAACATCTCGTCATGTGTTAGCTTTTTAAATCCCCGGTGGATATACTGGAAGTGTTTGTTAGATCTGATCCTTCAAAGAGCATCTATTGAACCTAAAGTGTGACTAAACTGCCTCGAATGAATAGAAGGACCAGAGGTAAGTGAGGTTGTCTGTTAACATCGACTGTACAAAGAAGATTTGCATCTGGAGGACTGCAGAGACCAGAAGAACCAAGAGGGGCTGAACGCTGAAACTGATTTGTTTGAACTCCATTTACTCAGCTGCTGTGGGTCACCGCAGCATGAAAGCCGACCCACTACTGCAGGAAACGTGAAATTACAAGAATACGTCACAGCGAAACCTAACGTCTCTTTCAAAACACAGAAAATATTTAGCGGATAGCTTCAGTTAAAGATTCACCACCGATCACCTCGGAACAGAATCAATGCGAACACTCACAGCAGAACCAGAAATGAGACCGGAGACGAGGGACAGATGTCAGACCGGTTACAGAAACACTCACAATAAAATATGAAAAACCACTTCAGTAAAGATTTACTGCACAACTTGTTCAACCTGCAGCTTTTTTTAGACATACAGAGATCACCACAAGGTATTTATTCTGAGGAGCATCTCTGGAAAAGTCTGAACAGAGCCAGAAACAGGAGACAAAGAGAAGACGGTGAGCTGAGGTCCGGTTTACAGTCGGACTCAGCAGACGGCGTTCCGCTGACCGCAGCAAGCGGCGCCTGCCAAGAACTTCTGTTTTATCTAGATGTAGAAAAATCACAGAAATGACTGCGTTCATTCATAAAGTGCAGGATCGCTAATGAGCACCAGATAAAATGTTTTCACTGGAAAGTCGGAAAAGCAGGAAAAGAAAAAGATATAAAACTGAAGTAAAAAAAAAAAAAGGAAGATGAACGACAAGAAGTCTGCCCACAGGATCGACCTTCAACAAGCCTCCCGCTGCTGACTTTGTGCTCCTGAGCCTCATTTTACAGATGACGACTTCAACATTAGCTCAGAGGCTCTGTGGTCGGGATATATTTAGAGTAGACTCAACTTAGAGATGGTCAACATTTAGAAACAGAGCGTGTGGCTTGATTTTTTTTCTTGAGCGTGAGTTCAGGCAGGGACAGTTTCCTCAGCCAGGACCTCACAGCTGCTAACACATATGTGAACCTCTTATTCTAAATAAAAACAGATAAATGATGAGTTGAGTTCACTGACGATTAACACGGACTGAAACTAAGAGTATACGGGCCACGTCAGCAGATCTGTGAGGTAAAAGATGGGCTGAAGTGTAAACCCACCGCGACATCATCCATCTTTCTGAAGCGACCATCGAGTAAATCTAGTGGGGAAACACGTCGCTTCACCTCCATCCTGATGGACGGTCGCTGTGATAGTGATTTCACTCTAAACGGAGCCGTAATTTACAAAATGAACCTCATGTTGTGTTGTTGAAGACCTGAACCTGGAGAGCGAGACTGTCACCTCATTAGGAAACTGTTCACTGACGTAATAAATCAAGTTAGAAGAAGGATCATTTCCTCATAAGCTTACATACAATCAGGTTTAGTTTTGAAACCACTACAGAAGCTTCATCCACATGGCTGACAACAGTAATCCAAACGCTAACATGCTAACATGTTTACCTTTTAGTTTAGTTGGTAAGAATGTGAACACTTGCAGGTATCATGTGACCTGTGAAGATTATATTATACTTTATAAAGTCATTACTTTAAGTGTTCTGTACATTCCCAGCATCCAACACCAAAAGTCCAAACGGTACCACAGCAAGCGAACTGAGAAACACACCAGGAAAGACACCGGACTAGATGCAGCATATATTTTGGTATAAATGGGACACTATAGAATCCTGTCGACAGCGTGTAACACCTGGTGGGTTTGAATTATTAACCAAGCGATTGTCAGACGGGGTCAGAGGTCACGTCGCTCAGCACACTCCGGTGTCGGAGGACAGTGGGCGGCAGCAGAGGTGTTGACTGGAGGCTACACAGGAAGCAGCTGCTCATCGGCTGCTCGTCCTCCTGCTGTCAGGGATCGGGGTTATCAGGAAACATCCGGCTCAAACGGACCGGCTCAGAGGGATCCACCAGGTGAGAGACGTGATACTGACGGTGGGTCAAGTTTCAGAGCCGGTTCAGCCAAATTACAAATATTTTCTGAAAGCCTTTAAGCCTTTAACAAATGGAAGTACGACACTTTCCCACGATACGTTCTCAAAACTTCAGAGACACGGAGTTTTGGGAGATGCAGCTCCGTGTGTCCTCCTCAGCTGCTCGGTGGATAATTAAAAGGCATGTATTTGGTGGATCTGGAGAGCAGCTGTGGGGTGGATCCATGTGAGCTCGCAGCTGACTTTAGAGAGACTTGGAACCTCCGTCGGTTGGAGGACAATCAAACCGCCAGGGGGGAAACACACAAGCAGACAGTTTCATGAGACGCGAGAGAACAAGAAAACGGACCCGGCGCTGGAGATCTGACGGAAAATGCTGCTGTCAGCGTACGTCAGCAAAAAAACACGGCAGCCAGCGGACTTCACGCTAATTTGTTGACTCGTTTAACGGGTCGGTTCCACTGTTCGTAAGTGAAGTCAGATCAGCGTCAGGGAAAAAGAAAACAAGTTCACTGCAGTTAACAGTCACATGACGTGTCGATGCAAAACTCACCGACATGATGAGTTTAAGCAACAGTGAAGGAAACACAGAGGAACTTTTCAGGAGCAAACTCCCTTAAAACGTCTAAAACTTTCTGAGTCACGTCAGACAATTTTACAGCTATTTTTCAGTTATTCAACAATGACAACAACTCCCATGATGCCACGCTGCCTCACCGCATCATGACACTGCCTCTTTTGTTTCCATTGTTTTGCTGACACACTGTGAATTTAATGCCTCGCAGTAAACACACAGCTCCTTTTTTTTAAATCTCTAATTGCTCAATCGTCCATAAAGCTGCTGTCGGCCTCCGTGTGTCTGAACACGTCTGACTGAAGTGGTTCTGTAGGATCCGGTGGTTCTACCTGGCTGACTCAGCAGGGTGTGTGTGAGGTTTCGCCGTCCTGCAGCAGCTGAGTCTCCGATCGTGACCACAACCAGGGAATCCCCGGAGACACTCGAGGCGGAACAAGGAGGTGTTGTTCTCGTGGTTTATGTGACTGTGGTTGGACTGCAGATCATGTAAACATCAAGCTTCACGTTAGAAGCATCAAACGAAACGTAACAGCAGCCGTCTGAATCCAAGACGTGACGACCGATGAGCAAACACTCATCCTGCTTTAGTTCCCGTCCACAAACAAACCTCGACATATTTATTCATCGGAGCGATGAACTCCTGCTGACAGCCAACATTTGTCCCTCTGTTCGAGTCGCCGTGTCTCATCAAGTATTCAGCAGCTCTCATTATGTGGTTCTGGTAACTCGCTCTGTTAACTGGTTCTTGATTGGACGCCGATGACACCGGATCGTTAATGAGGCCGGTGCTTATGACTCAAGACACGCATCCATTATTCAGAGCTGTAAACGAACTGCAGGACAAAGACAGATCGAGGACTCTGACGGTGCTACTGTGGTGCATTCACACTGAAAATATTTAGAGATGCACCATTTTTTGACGTTCGCTCAGAGAAAACAGCTCAGTCACCGACGCTGGAAGACTGGAAATTGAACTGGGAGTGTTCCAGCGTGTGAATAAATAGCATGTGAATAAACACATGAATATGGAGCAGCCCAGCGCTGGAAAAAGCATGCACGCTCAGCAAACCACCCTGTGTAATTACAGGCTGGAAATAACAGCTAACAATGTGCAATGAATCAATTCTGCAGAGAGAACAAATGTGAAGACGTCCCATGTGTTTTCAGGGCCACAACCGGAAAAGTTGGAATGCGTCGACTCCCCCTGAATATTTGATAAAGGCGGGTGGGTTCAGTTGTGAACGGAGGCCAGTGGAGAAAACAGGTGTTTGTGTTTAAAGCTGCGACCTCACTGCTTCTTCAGGATTGTTAACACGCTCCATCGACCGTGTAACACTGCAGCATGTGTCGGATTCTAATCAGATAAAAACATCCAGTGAACATTAAAACTTAAGGAACATCTTTAAATGTGTGTTTCCGCTGATTCCAGACTCTCATCACCGTCCAGACGCCAGCACGCTGCGACCTTCAGCACATTCACAGCGCTCTGCATTTTCTTTGAATCCAGCACCTGGTCGCTGGCGAGGCTACAGACGACTGAGAAGATGCTTTTGGCTTCTCGACCGCACGAAACAACAAAGGGGCACGAAAAAATACTTCAATAACCCCCCAACATGAAGATAAACACACTCATCCTGTTCATGTGAGGAAGACGAGCACGTTCAAAAGAGATCTGAACACAAACAGCTTTGAAGTGAAGAAATTCTAACTTGCTTTTCCTGCTCTGACTCAAGTCTTTGTCCACCGACTTCCTGCCTTTCACATGGAGTATTTTTATCCAGAGGGCGGCCATTTTGCTTCATTCTCATATGCGTTAGCCCAGAGAACAGAAGAGTCCGAGGTTTGGACCCCCAGGTGGGACGAGCAGGTCGTCCTCATCAGAAAACGACTCCATGCCGACTGTTCAACCAGCTTCTCACGACCTGTATTCATGTTGATTGCTCAGACGCGACCTCTAGTGTCTGCAGTAATAATTACAGCAGCAAATGAGGAAGTCAGGTGACGTGGTCAGAGAGAGCAACAAAGTCTGTTTTGGGTAAAATTGTCGCCATAACCACGACAACAAAACAAGTGTAAATGTGTGATTTTATTGAGCGTGTAGTTAAAGTTAAACATGACAAACAACAGCAGAACCCTGATTGGCTGAAAAGGTCACGTGATGCCTTGAATTTCTTCTGCAAAAATGACATCGTGCTTCTTTAATTTAAGTACATAAAATAGGTTTGTATGTTAGTAAAACGACATCAGTAATCTACTCGGTTTAACCCAAACCCCCATCTGCTCCTGAATCTAACCAAACTGGGACCGTGTGACGAATGTTGGTACGCCTGTCATGTCGTTTTTGCTCTGGAGATGTTTGGGATGATCCGGGTGAAGACGGGGGCTGATTAACAACCCTGTGAACTTCAAACCATCTTCAGATGTGGTGTGTGAGCTGCTGCACTCATCATTCATCCTCAACTACTAACTGTGGAGGTTCTGAAAGGTGCCTGCAGGTGAGACGGTCTCAGCTGTAAAGAGCACGGATGCGTTTTTTTTCTCACCCTGAATGATTAAAAGTCAAAATGAAATCTGTTGTTCGTGGTGTGTTTCCTGAGCGAGGAGCTGCTTTCGAGCTGCTTTTGGTTTGCAGAACAAAGCGACTGTGAATGCCACAAGCCCAGGCTGTAATCTCACTTATGCTTGCTGGGCAGCTTCCTTGTTTTCTCCTCACTGAGTCAAACATGCAACATCCACAGAAAAAAAGGCAAAGGGGTTTTTGTCTGCCATTTTTAGGCCGGCTTTTTCAGGGTGGGGGCTGAGAGAGACTGGACCGGGACGTTCAGCTAACTCTGCTGTTTTTATCTCACTGTTTCACTTCTGCTGTCTGTCAGCAGGGATCAGAACAACTTTGTCAGATCAGACTTAACTCAAGAAATGATTGATGAGATTTTGGTGTATAAGTAAATCAGGGATCCCGTTGGCTGCATGTTTATCCAATCACAAACTCCAAATACGCCAACATTTATGTGTTGTCTACTTCTGCTTGTAACCACATGGATTATACTTTCCAGATTTCATGAGGCCAGACCACAGGAAATCCTGCTCTTTATTAAATAAAGCCAAGTTATTTTCATGTCCGAGAGCGATTAGTCAAAGGGAGATCAATGCTGGCTCGTCTGCACGATGGACTGTGGACTCGTTTTATTAAAGACAGGGGATGATAGGGGATGTGTAAACCTCGCGATGGGAACCTCACTGATGAACCAAAAGTCTCAAAAAGCCAAACTGAAAAGGAAAACTAGCTCCTGATGAAACGAGTCCTGTCGTGACTCATCAGGCGCCACAATCAAGCATGAAAAGCGATTCGTCTCCGCTTCTGAAGAAAACAAGCGAATCAAACTCACATGAGGAGAAGAATCTGAATCTGAAGGACGGAACTGAAGTTTGTAGAGACTGTTGAGGTTTCTGCAGAACCTGCAGCTCCGGATCAACGATGACCCGGCGCTGAACTAACTGGGCTCAGACCGGTTTCCACCACTGAAGACCACTCAGGCCCATAAAGGAGGGAAATGACCAAACTCCTTCACTATAGCCCACCTGACCTACTTTCTCCTGCTTTGACTGTGTGTGTGTGTGTGTGTGTGTGTGTGTGTGTGTGTGTGTGTGTGTGTGTGTGTGTGCACGTGAGAATGTCAGTGTGTGTTTAAGACATTGTTTGGACAAGTGTGTGAAAGGAAGAGTGGTGTGTGCACGTACAGCTACATGCATTAAACGAGCTTTGAGGAGGTGTACATGGAGGATATTGTGTATTTCTGTGTGTGTGTGTGTGTGTGTGTGCGTGTGTGTGTGTGCGTGCGTGCGTGCGTGCGTGCGTGCGTGCGTGCGTGCGTGCGTGCGTGCGTGTGTGTGTGTGAGGCTGGCAGCTGAGGCCAGAGCTGCCATGTGTTTCCCAGCTGTGGTCGCCTGGCGTTGGTTTTGCAGACTCGGAGCAGAGTGAACGGGCAGAATATAAATACCGTCTTCCCCTCTCTGCCTTTCTTCAGGGAACAAACAACAGACGCCTTGTTGTACAGCAAAAAGGGCAGTTTTATCCCGAGAAACACAAAGTGTGTGGCTGCATGAACCAAAGCAGATTTTCACTGTGACCTGGAAAAAATCTGCTGACGTTTAAAAAGGTGGGAAAGTGGCGACACATTACAACAAGGCTGAGTTCTTCTTCTGGTAATACTTCCCCTAAAATCAAGTATTTATTTACAGCCATTGTGTTGCGACATTATGACGTACGTACAACAGGTCAGCGTGCTCAGGCCCGGCTGTGGTCCGAGCAGCATGAGCGCTGTGAAGTTCCAGAAATGTTCTGTGAACTACGATGCATCACCTGACTTGACATGAGAGTAGATAAGTAGACTGAATTTTCAGTTTTGGGAGAACTTTTCCTTTAAGAATCTCCATGTATTGTGGCTCATGTTGCTGGTGGCGGGGTCTGATATTCCCACATGGGATTCAAACACACCAAACATTGTATCAGATCAGTTTTTATAAGACAACCAAACATTTCCAGCTGCTGCTTCTCATTAAAAGTGCTCAACTGATAAAACATAAACTGACTTTTATTGTGAAACAGTTGCAGGAAACAAAACTGCAGATGGCAAAAAAATCATTATTTTCTCAACTTCTGAGCTGTAATGAAGTCTGAAACACAACAAGTCAGTCTTTCGTGTTGAAATCCACCAGAACTGTGACGTTTCTGCCAAACTCTCAGGTTCTTGTTCTGATCCGACATGTTGGAAACACCACTGACGCCACTCCTGCAGCACTAACACACTCCACCGTCCATCCCTTTGGTCCAGACATTCAGAATATGTCTAAAGAGAACTTCCCTCCCAGTTCTCATACACGAGCTGATCCAGAACTTCAGAACCGACAGCCTGCATGACTCTGAGCCAGATGTGACTCTCCTCTTGTTCTGTTTTGCCTGAATAACTTCATACCGACGTTTCTTTTGTCCGGATTTCTCTCTCTCTCTTTGAGCTCCTTTCACAGAGAATCCAGCATCTTCAAACCAAATACGATTTTCCACTTATCTCGTTCGGTCTTCATTGACCTACATTTTCATCCCTGACAGATCTGAGTTCAGGAAACTCGCCTTGATCTTCAGGTATGAAATCCCTTTGAAGCAGCTTGACCCATTAAACTGCACAGATAACCTTGTTTATTCCATCTCGCTCCGTTTGCCCACTTCACTGTGAGAAAAGCTGGATCCCGAGACGCGCTTCGACCCTCTCACCCGCTTTCAACTTCCTCTAATGACTTTATGGCTTTTTTGGACGCGTGTCAAGACACTGAGTGCACTGGCGAAGGCAATCTAATAATTCTGGTGGCTTGGACGTTGAAGAAGTGGGTTAAGTGGCGAGGCGAGGGTAGAATTAGAGGAGAATTACTCTGCAGTGCACGAGTAAACAAACTGGAAGGGTCGTTTTGATCAGCAGACAAACGAAAGAGTGTTTGAAACACTGTATTTCACACAGTTTAATGAGGAGATTGCCCTCCGGGACGCACATAATGGTACAAGTTTCAAAAGAGAGGTCGGTTTACCACAACTGACACAGTTCCTTTATTTTGATCGAGGGCATTTGGACACACAGGACACAACCTTCGTCAACAAATCGAGACTGAATATGACTGAAAATGTCCCACAAGACGACAAGCTGGAGGAAAGAGAGGAAGCAGGTATGACAGACTGTCACGTCTTAATGTACCTGAGACTTTAATTTTAAAAATCATCCTGTGTTTGATACTAGAAAGACAGTTCTGGTGTAGGAATCAAACTAAAAGGCATCCAGAGTTTAAACCAGCAGCCCGACAACGACAAACCGTTTGTTCATCCATCATTGTTCCTCACAGCAGAGAGCACAGGAGGCCACATGACGATGAAATAAGGACTGATAATCAAGTCTCACAGTCCGAGGAGAGAAGCTGCTCGGTAGTCTGGTGGTACGGCACCAAAACAAAGTTTACTTTATGCAGCTTTAGGCCACAGGGAACGCCGGAGCAAGGAAACGAAGGGTCCCTGCAGAGAGCTGACAAATCAATCACTTTGAAAGTTACGAACTTCGTGTTGATCTGGAAACCTGCAGTTGATTGAAAATACTTGTTTTAACGACACAACAGGTGGGCACATTTCAACTGTCAACGAAAAGCTACTGAACCAACAGGTAGTCAACAAAACAGACATCTCATTTCAACCCAATCTGAAAATACACCTCTTCTAAAGCTTCGTTCGTCAGGAGTCGTCTCTGTACACGAGACGCCACAACTCAACTCAGCCGACTCAGTTTGAACCACTGGGTGTATTCTCGAGCCGAGGTTCAGTGACGAGCTCGTCGTCAGCGGTGAAGAGAACGAGCGTGACGGGAAGATGAACGTCTCTCTCTTTGTCTCCGGGCTGTGAATGAACATGAGTCTGCAGTGAGTTCTTCACAAAGCGCTGCTGCTCATTCAATGCAGGTTTTGTTCAGAGCCGCTGAAGCAAATCTGTTGGTCGATTCAACTGGAATCACTTACTGATAAAGTGCCGTCACTTCTTACTCACCATGGACACAAAGACCTGTTTCCACATAACATGACGTGGGAACTGATACTTCAGCTTTTAGTCACTACTAAAGGTGTTTCAAGAATGCAGGAGAAACCACCACTTATTAAAAAAAACTGGGAAAATTGTTAATTACACGTCCTTACAAGTCCAAACCAAACGTACGAATGAGTACTTCACCTCCACACACCAGTCGAGTCTCTGATCCTGAGCTGTGGCGTTGAATAAAAGGCAGAACATTTCTCGCAGAATATCATGACGTGTTTCACCTCTGACCTTCTGGATTTCAAAACTTAATCTTTTTTTTCCCCCAACTGGACATTTGTGTAAATTCTATGGTATGGATTCTTGAGTTATGGTATAAAATCTGTTTTTGTTTTGGGCACCAAATTCTAATCAGTTCATCCTCGAGTCCAAGTGAATATTTATACCTAACCTGAAGAATTTCCCTCGAGTTATTCACCAAGATATCACCGTCACAAGACTCGGACAGACAACCTGAAAAACATGATCCTCGGGCCACGGCCGTCGCCAGCATCATAAAAATGTCGATAAATGCTTCATCTCACAATGTTGAAGAACGAGATGAAACATTCCTTGATTCACACCGCAAGTCAGTCGGATCTATTCTGGGCACAAACTCATCCTCATCCAGGTTTCGTGGGACTCTGTCGAGTAAAACCAAACAACTAACTAACAGACTCAGGAACAGATCTCAATGGACTTGGAGTGAAACTGCGAAGCTCTGATTGCCTTCTTGGCTCGACGCTGAGCAGAGAAATCAATCGGCTCATTAAATCAGACAATAAGTTTCCAGAGAGAAGAGAGTCTGAAACAGGAGCGTTCAGAGGAGGAGAGCTGCTCCGTCATAGTAACAGGATCGCATGAGAAGAAGCTAATTACTGGAAATGGATGTTTGGTTGTTCGGGCTGTGCCGAGCCTGCACTTGTGTTGTGTTATGCAGTGTTATGTTGTGTGTGTGTGTGTGTGTGTGTGTGTGTGTGTGTGTGTGTGTGTGTGTGTGTGTGTGTGTGTGTGTGTGTGTTTGTGTGGAGGGGGGTTTCCAGGAAGCTGCTGTCAACACAGAGTTCAGGATCAGATAACCTTCCTCCAACAAAACTCCCAAATCTGATCAGAACCTGAAACAATCACCGAGTCCTTTTTAAGTTATAGAGACGACATAAAGACAATGAATAGAAACGGAATAAAAAAACGTAGAATATCTTCCCTCCTGCAGGTGTTTTCTGTTAAACCATCAGTGTTCAGTAGACCAGCTGACTCCTGGTGAGCCAGGTGTGCGTCATGTGTAACCTGCCTTCAGGTATAAATGAGAATCATAAATCACAACACGTCATAGGAGAAACCAGCCTCGCCATGACAATTACACACTTCTTCTGTCAGGTGTGTATTAGTCTGACAGGTGAAACACGTACAGGTGAGAACATGCAGACACGTCCTGGAGGAACCTGTCCGCCGGCCCTCAGGACACGGTGATGAAACCCACACAGACACACGACACCTCCTGACTTTTCATTTCACCTGTTTGGTGAAAGTTGATCAACACAAAAATATTTGCTTAAACTTCGACAATTAAAAGTTTTAGTCATTGTTTTTAAAATTTGTCTGATTCCAGCTGCTTAAACTGAGAAGTTGTTCTCTGCTTTAACTTTTCCTTCTGTGTAAGTACTGGAAGTGTAATGTCTGAAGAAGAATGACATCATCCACCTGTAGATTTGTTCCGTATTTACCACCAGGCTACATTATTATCCTCTGAAAACAAAGGAGAGATTACGAGACAAGGAAGCACATCTGTCATTGTGCAACCGAAACAGGAGGAGCAATTGTTTTCCCCGGTCACCATCCGCAGGTAACGGAGGAATAACTGTGGAAACTTTACACTGATGAAGAAAAAGGTGAAGCTGGAGAGCGATGTGAGCTGAGGAACAACGAGAGCGAACAGACGGCGTTCACTGGACGGAGACGCTCTGCTGTCTGTTCCCCTGGTGATGTGTGTTTCAGCTTTATTAATACAACCAGCTGTTGTACTCTGACTTTCCACAGCACTGAGATCAGCGTCCAGGTCAAACTAGGTTTCAGTTGTCATGAAGAACAACAAGAACATGAAGAATACTCTGAGGAATAACAGAGATAAAGACCAAACTTTGTACTCTACGTACGACAGAGACGCCGACATGAATCTGTTGCTTCGAGGTAAAAGCACAGATTCTGCAGCGCTGCTCGTTACAGCAGGTCCGAACACTCGTCTGCAGCAAACCGGGTCGGATCCACAAACCTCATTCCTGGTTTTTAATTGACCATTTCAGCAGCGGGGGAACCAGGACCCAGCGGGACGCTCAGGGATTAGTGTCAGGAGAACGTCCCGGGCCTCAACTCATTTCACTGGATCTTGAAATATTTCCCTCCGCAGCCACCAAACCAAGAAATGACCTCTCCTGCAGCGGCGCTGGTGGTACAGCAGGTCCGAGGTCGGGTCGGCACGGAGACGCGTCACGCAGGAGGACTGACGGCTTCTAACATCATCTTAATGGACCTTCTGCTTTATTACACAATGGAGGTCGCACAGAGGTCAGGTGACAGCAGAGGTCACGAGCTGCACACACACACACACCTGAGTGAACACACACACCTGGGTGAACACACACACCTGAGTGAACACACACACCTGAGTGAACACACACAAAGATTATAATGCAGACGGGAATCAGCTGATCAGTCAGGTGAGCTGAGTGTTGAACTCTGATTTACAAAAGACAAAAGTGACAAACCTCAAGCGAGCGCACAAACTTTCTTAGTGAATTACAGGAGGTTCTATCTAATATCTCTAATGCAATATTCTTCTAAATGCCTCACGGAAACTCGGCCAGCGTCTCACACTTTTTCTTGCAGCATAACGTTAACGGAGGAGAGTCTCAGAGCGTCGAGCTGAACCTTCTGCTCTCCATGTTCTGTGTGATCACATGTGGGGAGCTGGAGAGAGTGAGAGCAGAGGAAGTGTCAGGATCCAGAGGAATGTTTAGAGCCATCCGGCAGGAAGTCCAGACTTTAGAGAAAGCCTGAGGAGGAGGCCGAGGACGGTGATGAAGAAGAGTTATGGACGGAGGGAGATGAAGACTGACAGGCTGAACACGCAGCGCTGACGCAGGACGAACTGATCAGACTGAGACGCTCTCGTGTCATTTTTCACGTTGTCTTTTTCAGAGCAGATCGGTCGTGACTCAGTGTGTTTCACGACACGCCGGTTAAAATCCATTTCCACACATTTATGCTCATGTTCCAGTCATGTGTATTTTTCTTTTCGTGAAAGAGAAAAAGAGGAAAGTGGTTTAATATTCCTGGCCTGAAAACTCGAGAGTCTTATCGAGGCGTCTTTCTCTCGCACACTGACGGCAATAACTCACGACAACTTCTCAGAGATAAATCCTGCAGCTGCTTCTGACTTCTTGTTGCACTTCGGAGTCAGACGTGTTCTTACTGTTGGCAGTTTCAGTCAAGTTAACCTAAAATCCAACTTTTGGAACATTTGTTGAATTTCAAAGATGCATTTTTGTTACTTCAGCTTCTTTGAGTTCCTCGATATTTTCTGTCAATTTGTATTTTTCTGCATGTACATTTTGAACGTCACACTGGGAGCTACAGCTGTGTCTGAGCTTAAACCAGTGGAGGAGACTTAACTCTTTATGAAACTGAAAGACAAACAAACAAAAGACAATTTTAATGCTAATCCTGAAATCCTAATCCTCAAACTGATGTGCTTTCAGTCAAAACATATGTGAGAGATCAGCGTCGACCTCGTCCCGTCTGAACCACACGCGGTCTGACCTCGTCGAGCACGACGGCCTCTTTATCACAATATCTCAGACCCACGTACACAACGCTGCTATTGTGGCATCTAAATCATGGATTAACCTACAAACGGAGACAAGAAGCAGATGTGGAGGAACCTGGAGGACGGAATCATGGAGCACTTTGGAGATCAAGTCAAAAATGTGTTATCTTAAAGAGAAGTAATCCCTCAGAATGTGAGATCAGTGCCGGTGATCTGGTCACACACAGGCGGCCATGTTGATCAGTTCATGATTTGTTTTGCTTGATTTGCCTAAAATTCACTTTTCCTAAAGACGTGCTGGGAATGCAAACAGGAACGCACCAAAGTGTTGTGTTGAGCTCACGCGGCTCCACAGTTTGACTTCACGTCCATTAATTATTTATAAGAATGTTTTTAACTGACTGTCCGTCTGTCCTCGCCCTCCTCTGAGAGATCAGCTACACATCAGACCTACAGCTGAATGAACGTCTCCACCTGAGGTCTGATGTCTCATCACCGTCCTGCCGAGCTGCTTATTAAAAATGATTAATGTAAACAAGATGTTTTTGGTCGTCACAGCCAGCGGAGGACATAAAAACAAACAGGTTTCATGTCTGGCTCTGCAGCTCCACGTCTGAGTCTTTGTTTGATTTCCCAGCGTCACAGCTGCCCTCCTGGCCTCGATACAGTCGGTTGAGAGCAGTGAAACCAGTCTGAGATGGAGTGCAGGCGGCGCTGGCTCGGGTCCAGAGCGTCTGCCTCCTTGAGAAGGTGTTATTTCAGCAGCGGTGTAAAAAGGTCTCAGCAGGCCGGCAGCCAAGCTCGGCTGGCTCAATGTAACACGGCTTTTATCACATTAAGGTGACGTGAAGAACTTCCTGAATGATAATCGTTTTGTTATCAAGATAATCAATCAAATCAAGACTGCAGGAACTACAAACACTGCACTGCCAAAAGTATGTGGACACGCGAACAGAAGAGATCAGTTAACACTCTGGTTTTACTAACAGAGCGATCGAGCTGCTGCTTTCAGAAAGTGTGACTCCAAACAAGCTGTCGTAAGGTTGTGATGTCACAACTGTACAGCCACCACTCTCTGGAAAAACACCAGCAGACTCAGAAACACAGTGGGTGGAGCCTGCTCAGGCCTGTGAGAGCTGACCAATCAGAGGCTCTCCAGGAAGGGGATCTGATCTGGGATCTAGAGGTGCTGCAGCAGTGGACGATGTGTTGAGTTTAAAGCATTACATTTTTATTCCACATTAATCTCTCATAGTGTTACTGCTTCTTCTTCTTCTTCTTCAGTTATATTGCTCACACTCTGATTGGTCGGCTTTGAATGTGACCTCAAAGAAATGTGTGAATGTGTAAAAGCTGCAGAGCGAGCAGGATTTCAGCTGCACAACAACACAGTTGTCTGCGGACGACAGTGAGCAGCGGAGGACGTCTGCAGCGCCCAAAACGACGAATCTGCAAGCTGTTTGAATTCCTGCGAGCTCCACAGGTGTCAGGTTTCAGCTTTACAACGAGCCGGCAGCCTCAGAGGGAGGCAGGGAAACGCTCCGACACAGCACTGAGACTCCAACGCTTGAAATCATCATTACAATTAAGCAACATAAACCTCTCGGGCCTCTGTTTGTTGTGGGGAGCCTATTAATGTCTGTGATTGGCCTGTTAGCTTTTATGGTTTAAATGAGAAGCGCAGGCAGGCGGTGGAGGCCTGTGGAGGGAGGGAGGGAGTGAGGGAGGGAGGGAGGGAGGGAGTGAGGGAGGGAGGGCTGAGAGCTTCTACCAGCCACCAGACTGAAACAGGATTATTCTGGAAGTTTACGCGTCTCTGTGTTTTATTACGAACATGAAGCAGAAGCTCTCAGCAGAGTTCAAACCTCCCAGCAGCTCGTCGCCAACACCCAGCTCACACTGCCAGAGCTGCAGCCGCCGAGAGGCTCGCGTGTGTGTGTGTGTGTGTGTGTGTGTGCTGATCATTTGTCTTCCAGTTGGTCGTTTTCTTACAGAGAAGTTCTCAAATGTAACTCAGCTCTGCCGACGTGATCGTCAGCGTCAGAGAACAGACACTGCTGACCTACTGAGGCGACACACAGGAGAATCCACCTAATCTCACATGATGTCAGCATGAAAACAGAGGTTTGTTCCCTGACGACTCACAGGAAGTCGTGACGGGTTTAATTGTTTATTAAGAGGAACATTTTGCGTTCAGACGGCTGAAAACACACAAATCTAAATAATAATGACACTGTGAAGTTTATCACAGAGCACAAGGAGACACCTTTAACCCTCACAGACTCTCACTTCATCCTCCTGCAGACAGAAGTTCTGTTGCTCTGAGGAACAAAGACGATACAGAAATCTGTCCACATCTGACTTCTCCTAAACAACCAACAGCCTCTGCATGTAATCCTGTATTTCAATTACTGATCATGTTCACGTGTCCAAAAACAGCTCAAAGTGTCTTTTTCAGAGAAGAGTTCAGTTTTCTGCACTGGAGTTTGGCCCGGAGGAAGAAGCTACATCTAAGTGGGTCTCCTTGAAGACTGGATGCTGCAGAATCGAGTCCAAACAGAACATGTGTGAAAACACTTGCTTACATTTTAGGATGACGCTATTTTTAGCTCCTTTATCTCTCTTCAAAAACACGAAGATATTCACACGACAGCTTAAAACAGGAAACAGAGAATCTGGAGCTGAGAGACTTTTTAAACAGCCTGAGCTTTCCAATCTGTCTGTAACATCAGACCCTGGCTCACCTCTCGCCTCCTGCTTCATGTTACCTGTGATTAATTAATTTGTCTTGGCTGACAGCGATCACAGCAAAACCCACAGCGAAGGCCATCCCGCTCTCTGATTGGTGCCCAGGTGAAGCCTATCACGCACCACGCCCGCCAGTTCAAACACAAACAAACCCTGTAACCGTCCGACTCACCCGGCTGAGTCTGCTGTGTCAACACACACACACACACACACACACACACACACACAAATATTAGCCAATCGCGGAGCCCCCAGCGAGCAGGACTCTCCTGCAGGGTGTCAGGATGTTACACCTGAGTGAACCTGCCTCGTCCTGCCTCACACAGCTGCTGCTCTCAGTTTCACGGCAGGATTTTTACTGTTTCAACAAGTTTTTTTTCCACATTTTCATTTTCACAGGATCCATTTTTTTTGTGGGTTTGTGGTTCTGACACAAGCAGGTCGTATCCTGTGCCACTGTTTAATATGACGGACTACATTTAATGCAGAACTGTCTGGGAGATTAATGACATTTCTTTCTTAACTATCTAACCAACGCTGGGCTCACTGGCGCCGCTCCACAAAAGGTCCAGTCTGTGCCGAGCGGCTCTACGTTTGGCAGGCGTCTCTGCGTAAAAACTAAAACCTGTGAAGGATATAAAGTGATTCATCGGCCAGGAGAGGAAAAATGACCGAGCGATGAAAATGTGCAGCCTGGAAGTGCGGCCCGGCTCTATTTATAGTCCCTGTTCTGACTCGGGTCCAGACTGTTTTGGCTGCAGCTCAGTAATTAGAGAGGAGAAAGCTTCTGCTCACGGACGTGTCACTGTCAACACGTCCGAGTCTCGGTAGTTTGGGGACGAAGTGCTGCTGTTTTCTCAACATTCAATTTAAGTGAATCTGCTGGAAGAAACTCAGACTACAACTACTGAAGAGACACAATGTTTAGGTCCGAACACAGACGGTGTCGACAAGTCAGCTGAACAGAACATCCGACACTGCAGCTGAAGGCTCAGCAGAACCAGAACTTTATCTGTTAGCTAAAGGAAGCTGTGCTTATACACCGATAGAAGAACACAAACAGAATGACGTCTAATAAAAATCTAGTTCATGATGATCACAAAACAAAAGAACCAATCACAGTTTCACATCGCTGGAGCCAAACGTGCCTCTGATGATTTCTGGTGATTTGGTCTGAGTTATGAGCAGCACTGACGGGTCTCACAGTCAGTCAGTCATTTTCAGGAGGTCTCTACAGTGAAAGCTCGTCGTGGACAGAGTGTCTTTGTCCGGCCTCGCTCTCTCTGTGCGTCCCTCATCTCAACTGTCTTCACTATAAATATGAAACGCTCCGGTTTCCGTCCCGGCTCACATTCCTCTGTTGGCCTCCGTACGTGGCGGCTGGAAGCTGGTTTACTTCCTCGTCAAATGCCCTTTTCCTTAAAGACTGGGCTCTTTGTTTCAGCTGCGATTAGCTGGCAGATATAAAGGCAGGCAGGCCGATATTTGAGACTATTGTGCACGCCTGCCTGCTTCTGGCACTCACAAACATTCCCCCTCTCTCTGTCTGAGACTTCCAGGAGAGCTCAGCAGCCAGATGTACCGAGCCGTCGTCACGAGACCGGCCCGGCTCTGCTGCAGGAGAGAAAAACCTTAAAGCTCGTGCTGTTTGTTTAACTCGGCCCGACTGCTCTCACGAGCGCCGTGAGCTCAGCCGGTCTCCTGACCTTTGGCCTCGCTGGATTTTCAAAACTCACGAGCACCAATGAGAGAGCAGGCGAGCTTTCAACCAGGAAGTGTTTCACCGTTACACCAGCAGCTGAGGAGAACCGGTTTTAAATGGCTTTTTAAAAGGAGAGTCAATCTGTCGTCGAGCCGACTGAGCCTTTAGGAAAAGAGGCTGTCATCACGGCGCTCAGTGCCAAAAGGGAAAAAAAGGGTCAGGAGTGACTCAGGTGTTGCTGCCGTTACCTGGCCGACGTCAACAGAGAGGTGTGGAGACCGACGAAAGTGTATTAGTCATGAGTCACAGCTCAGGAAGATTTACACAACCTCCTGACAGACCGAGCTGAGGTTTATCACTCACCTGAGCTGAGACTCACTCACCTGTCAGAACCACAAGACCTGAAACTGAAATGTCGATCCGGTTGGTTTCAGTCATGACGACAGGGTGTTTCCAGGAAGACAAAACAACAGTTCACTGCTTTTTTAAAATCCATTTAGCAGTCTAACAATCAGCAGCTTGACTTTCTTAAAGGAAACAACTTTAAATGTTTGTCTCGGCAGGTGTCGTTCTTAAAATGTCTCGCTGTGTCCATCAACAGCCTGAGACAGAACTTTAGCTCCCTGCTGCAGTAAATGATAATTGCTGCGACTGTCTCGTCTAGTTTTTAATGTTAATTAATTTGTTTGTGATTTTTTTGGATAAATCAAAAGTTGTTCAGTCTGTAAAACATCAGAAAATGTCCAACAGTGTTTCCAAAAGCTCGAGACGACGTCCTCAAACGAAACATATTCAGATATTTTTCTAAAATTACTCAGCGCTCAGTCAATAATATCAATCTTTGGTTACTGATCAACTCATCGACTGATCCGTTAATCGCTGCGGCTCCAATTCAAGAACAGAAAAGCAGATAAATCCTCCCAATCAGGACGTTCAGTGATTTTGCTTGAAAGGAGAATTAAAGATTATCAAAAATAATCTGTCACTTTATTAATTAACTGTTTCTGCTCTTCATTAGTGGCGGAACCAGATATCAATACACCAATACATCAATACTTTCTATCGCTCCAGATGTTGTTTTGTTTCTCATCTGATAATGATCGATCAGCTGGAGATCAATCTGACGTCTTCTGCTTCACCATCAACAAAACAGGATTATATGTAGGAACAACTTCAGCATCAGACAGATGATCAGAAACAAATCACCAATCAATAACAGGTCCCCTGCTGTGGGCGGTCCAGTCAGGAGCTCCTGCTGGGTCACAGGTCCGGACTTCTATATTTAGCTTTACAGGACTTTTCCTTTTTTTTTCTTTTTCTTGGAGGAAACCAGAAAAAGAGGTGCGGAAATACCAGAGACCCAGTGGGACCTGGTCCAGCTCCCCCCAGTCTGAGCCGCACCGTGATCACGGCCCTCCTTCAGAACTGAGCCCAGGACTCATATAAAGTTCTTTATGACACATTTGGTCCCATTAAGATCCCTCTGATGGTCCAGTAAGAGCTCATGTTGACCCAGCCGAGCCTGACTGAGCCTGACTGAGTCTGATCACAGTCTGATCTGCCTACCAGAGAACATTTGAATAACTTTGTTTATTCTGATCCTGCTGCACTTCATGATGCCTGGATTCTTCTAATGCCACATTAATAATCTCATAACAGTTTATAGTGTGTGTGTGTGTGTGTGTGTGTGTGTGTGTGTGTGTGTGTGTGTGTGTGTGTGTGTGTGTGTGTCCATCACGCTGCAGCTCTCCTTACCTCCGTGAAGAAGTTGTCCATGGCCCCTCGTTATCTTAATCCCCGGGGATTCACTGTGTGCAAACCGCGCGTCCCGTCGATCCACCTCATGTGTTGCGAGTTCGGTTCCGAGCGACGGTAAACAAAAAGAGAAGCGGGTCCGAGAGTTTCAGTCCATCATGTTCCTGCTGAGCGGCTGCAGGCTGGAGGACAGTCAGTCAGTCAGTCAGTCAGTGTGGAGCTACAGTAGTTATCCACTCTTTGTTTCATGGGTCCTTTAAAAACTTCCAGCTCTCCTCCTCCAGGAGCTCAGACTCCTCCGCGCGCTCCTCCGTGCGCCCCGCTGCGTCTCCGTGCGTCACGTCGGTGCCGTCTGTGCGTCGGTGGTCGCTCGTTTGGTCAACAAGCAAACGTGCAGCTGAGGCGAAGAAACGGGAGGCCGGCGAAACTTTGGAGACGCTCAGTCAGTCAGACCGGTGCACAGTAATCTGAAGCTCCTCCTCCTCCTCCTCCTACTCCTCCTCCTGCAGCCCGCCGCCTCTCTGACTCCTCCTGCTGTCAGGAGATGGAGATGATCAGCACAGGTAGAAGGCTCAGAGGCACAAAGGCAGGACGAGAAGAGAAGACTCTAGAGTCACTTTCAATAAATTCTCACATTTTAAACCAAATAAAAGAATCTGAGGTGAGATGTTCGTGTCCTGGTGTCTGAACTGGACTTTGAACCTCAGCCTACAAACCAACATGGAGGAGCAGTAAATTAAGTGCTCACAGAAACTGAAATATGACCTTTAATGTCCCATGAAGACGAGCAAACTCCATCTGCTGATGAAGATCAAGCCGTGTGATCGAAAGCTCCGAAGGTCTTTTTCAAATCAAGAGAATCTCTGAGAACTTCAAGAAACAAAAACTTCCTCAGGAACAAAAGTTTTCTCCCAACTCAAGGTCGACTCACTGGTTCCTTTAATTCAACAACACGTGTTTTATTTCTGATTTATAAATTGTTGTTATTTCATATTAAACTCATCGGTCCTGCTTCAAAAACTGCCTGAAATATAAAAAAAAATATATTAAATTATTATCATTTTCGTTCAGTAGTATTTTTGTCCTCCTGCTGATGACCAGACAGACACAGGTGAGAACGTTTTCTCATCAGTGGAGGTAAAAAAAACATTTGTGAGTTAAAATAAGTCACTTTTAAATACGTTACGTAAGCACCGTGTGTACAGGACTAAAGTTACATGAGTCACATCTGCTTATTTCCACCAAAATCACAACGTTATCCAAAGTTAAACCAAACAAAGGTCCAGTCGCTGGAGGTCGAGTGTTTTGGGCCGAGAAGAATCTTTAGCTGTTGACGAACATTTGACTTTCTGTGGTTCTGACCCAAAGCCTGAGAACTGCAGGCTGTGTAATCACACAGTGAGCTGCATTAATGTTCCAGCTGTGGGTCAACAGCACCAAGTGTAATCCAGCAGAACCCTCTGCTGACCTGCAGGACAGAAACAATCACAGCACCAGTTTATATTCTCACATCTGCATGGAGGAGATGGCAGGAAGCAGGACAATGATGTTTTTACTGATATTTTAAGCTGCTGAACGGTTTTATTCACAGCCTCATGAGGAGCAGGAGGCGTCCGAGGTGCTTCATGATCCTCGTGTTTCTGTGTGCAGTCTTTGTGTTCTGACGCTCTGGGCCCGTTTTGAACTTGTTTTGAAACCACGACGTTGCTGCGGTTCCTGTGATCCTGTGACTATCAGCAGCTCGTCACAGAGCCAGAACTCAGTCTGAGCCCACAAACACATGGACGGCTCACATCTCATCGTCACAGAGCCGAGCAGAACAAAGTGACGCTCGTATTCAGACGATCTGTCAGTGCAGCCAAACACATTAGGCCGGTTCTGGTGCCCTGACCATGCTAACTTCCTGATGCTAACTGAAGCTAACGTCATATTAACAGAATTCAGAGACTATTAAAGTTAAAGGTAGAATCAGTAGGATTTGTCCCAGCTGTTCCTGAACGCACCACAAAGACAGTTGATTGTTGAGTCTCATTCCCAGGACGTCAAATAGACACATGTTGGGTTGGTAAAGCGTCCCGAGCAGCAACAAAGAGAGAAAATCAGAAACTCTCTGCAGATACGAGACACTAACACGCCTTTTCTCCACATTCCAGCCTCCCTCTCTGTCTGTTTACGGCTTCTTACATCTTTTACGTCTTTGTCTCG
>JARJLU010014058.1:0-48624 GCA_030272975.1 Sparidentex hasta
TATATATATATATATATATATATATATATATATATATATATATATATATATATATATAATTAATCATTAAAGTTGTTTTTGTGACAATCCCAACCATCTTCTTGAATAAAAGTCATGTATATGGATCTGGCATTCTGGAGTTTTAAATGAGTTGTGATTCCCCACAAACTAAAGCTATTTGACTTGTTTCAACATGAAGTCTGGAAACATGGTTTCTTTTTACCTTCAGCGTCAGCATAATGTGATAAAACAATTCAAGGCAAGAAAGTAATGAGAGCGCATTCTGCTTATCTACAGGTCAGAAAGAAATGCTTTTTTTATTATATACAACTATAACATTATTTCTTCCTCACTGATGGTGGACATGTAATCCTTCAGACTGTGAGGTGAAAATTACGCACCAGTCAATGATGAACTGATAGAAATGCTGTGAGAGTCATTTGAAAGATCCAAGAGTTAGTAAGAGATTAGGAGCCAAGGCCAAAACAAAGCAATGACCTAAACATTGACATAACCTTTAAAGGTGATATACCAAATTTGTTAGCCGCCGTTTGCTTATTTAAACAACCAGAAATTACAAAGCAACATTAATATTCATTTGAACAGGTGTTTCTGCCCACAAGGTAGATACACTCTTTTAGTGCTTCTTTTGGTCTTTATTAACTCCTGGGGAAAGTATCTGGCACTTACACTCATAAAACATGCCACCTTTCTCATTAGCTAGTTGCTTGCTTGCTGTGTTGTGTTCAGCAGGTAGGACACTTGAGTTTTTACAGCTTTTATGCTGCAAACATCAACCTGCTTCAGTTGAAAATGGTGTGATAAGAGCAAAACGGTGAGCTTTTTTGATTTTTCTCATGCAGGTTTCATTTCAGCGGGAGGAAATAAAGGGGAGTTTCTATTACACAAAGTAAAGTCAAACATTTAGGCATTCTCAGAAAAGGCATGAAAATGAATCATTTATTTTAAGAAGGTCAATAATATAAACATGTTTATTAGGCCTTTTTTTTTATTACAGAAAACAAAGGGCAGGAACAGAGAACAATTTTAACACAAAGCACCATGTCTGGCTTTCCTCCATTCTCTCCCTTCTAATGATCTCATCAAAGTTTCAACATTCTAATAATGTCTCTCAAACATAACCAGAGGGACCTGAGACAGTAGTTAAGAGTTCAGTTCAGTGCGGACACTTCAACAGGACATTTGGCTTCAGGTTTCAGGATGAAAAGTTGACCTGTTGGCATCAGGAGTGTCCATCCATCCATCCATTATCTGTACATTGCATCAGGAGTGTCTCTGAAACATATTCAGGTGTCATCAAGGTCAGCTGTGTTGCTGCTGTCGTTGTCGTTGGCTACAAGCACTTCTCTGTTCTCATAGGTCCAGAAGCCGTTGAGGTCAATCAGGATGCTGGTGACGGTATCACCCTGACAACTGTTAACCAAGTCCTGAAGGGTGATCTTATAGGGGTCTTTAGGCTTCACCATGTCAAAGATCTCATCCTGTGGAGTAAACAAAGTGTTTATCTGTTTTACCCCAAAACTAAGAATGATATAAGTCAAAATGTATAAAGTGAGGTTAAACCTGTTGTCTTCATAAATTAATCTAAATCTGACTAAGACTGACCCATCATTAGGTTTGTCAAAATAATAATCATTAAAAAATAAAACTTAAAGTATTCAAAGCACCAGTCACACTAAGTACTTGTATTATGACAGCGTGGTTGGACTGTGTGCATACAGTTGTGTATGGGAACATGGTGTGTGTATGTGTTTGTGTACAATATACCTTGACATCCTGGAAGGAGACAGGCTCCTGTCCGTGGATTTTCATCTGCTCCTGAATGGCCTGCAGAACAAAGTTATTATGAAATATTGAAACAATACAGAGAGTGTGAAGGTGTTTTTGTAATATGTGTAAGTTGATATATATATATATATACCCAGAAGAAAGTAAAAAAACCAAATAAGAAGCTACATCCTGAATAATTCAGTCAGGAGCGAGGGTGACAAATCGTTGATGAAGGTGCAAGGAATAAATGCAGATGAGGTATTCTGTCATTAGGGCACGTTTGTGTGACGCGTGTGCTGCAGATACCCTGAAGAAATAGTTGAGTGAGAAGACGTTGAGGTATCCTCGGTTCTCCATATCCAAAAGTTTAAAAATGTACTGTAAAGCTGCCGGCTCCTTCCTGTTTTCCAACGCCAACACAAAGTCTAGATAGGTCTTGTAGTCCTGAGACAAGAAGAGAAACACAATTGTGTAAATGTATATGTATCCAATATCCAAGACAGAAGACTGAAATTATGCATTTTTCTTTATCAGGCTTCAGCAGAGCTTGATGATGAGGAGATCATTTAAGTCAGATGCATTTGAGCAGGGGAACATCTAAGATAATCTGGGCAGGGGGGCACCAGGAACAGGATTTAAAAACTATATCCTCAACATTAAAAAGTGCCCCAGGACACTGTTCTTGCCTCAATGAGACGCTGAAGATTAACCGTATCAGTGCGTTTGAAGCTGAACATTAACATATAAACAGGTAAGCAATTAAAAGAAAATTCTGAATAAATGAGGACAAGCATAACAATTGCAGATGCTTCCATGCAGGCTGCCTAGTGTTGTTGTTGATTGTACCATTTCTCCATCATAGGTGAGGCACTCCTGAAACACTCTGTCCAGGAAGACTGAGGTGAGTGTAGCTGTGCCGTAGCGTGAAAGCTCCTCTTTACTCAACATGCCATTGTGGTCCTTATCCAGGTTGAGGTACTGTCCTATAACGATACATTGATTTAAAAAATATTAAGCGGAAATAACAGAAAATCATTGATTCATATCGCTTCATCCAATGTCTTGTCATTTAGCTGGCATAGATATCATTAGGTGCTTAAAATGATCTGCACTGCAAGGTCTTGAACAAGGTTATTTGCCATCATGAACATCTGATGTGAGATTGGAAACCTGACAACCTCACACAGATGTTTTCTCACCATAGACTCTGAGAGCCGAGGGGGCTGAGAACCAGTTGGACTCCTGACTCTCTTTAGACAGCTCCTCATCTCTCAACTGGGGACATAGGGAGAGCAAAAGACAGTGTGAGGGAGGAGAAGCAGGAGATGAGCTGGACTTCACACTTGTCATGAGTATTGTTTCACTACGAATTTTCCTTTAAACGTTGGGCCATTTCAAGTCTGTCAGGGAGACTAATAAAATTGGTCTACCTGACAGTGAAACGTGATAACCAGTAACATTTTAATACATACACACAGTGTAACTAAGAGAATTTACTCAAATACTGTACTTCAGTACAGACAAATCTAACTAACCAAGAGTTTAAACAATAGTTATTTGATGTGTTTTTCTGTTGCTGACTGACAGAAAATTAATGCAGCTGATTTTTATTCAGTTTCCAGCTTTAGCAATGTGACACATTTTTGCTTTTCCTTCAACAATATTAATACATTTTTAAACTTTTGAGATTTTAACCACTGCTTGGGGATTTTTTTTATTCAAAGCATCCATTGATTAATTACTAAAATAACTGGTGGTATTCTGTAATAAAAATAATAATTAGCTCTATACATATTATATTAAATAGATATTTTTTATATACAGCTCAAAATAGTCTCACCTCAGCCAACTACTACAGATTCATGCTGCTTACACAATAATATCTGGGGAAGAATAATCTTGTGAACTAATGCATAGTCTAAAAGTAGGAGACATATTCTTGCATTGATTACTTTTTAATTATTTTTAATTTTTAAGTACATTTTCATCATTGTACTTTTCACTTAAGTTAGATTTTAAACGCAGGAATTTTACTTGTGACAGAGAATGCTGCAGTGTGGAACTAATATCTTAATATCACTCTGCAAGTAAAGTAAAGGCTCTCGATACTTCTTCCTTCATTGCAAACTCCAACACCGGACCGGAGTTAAGACCGGAGGAGAGGTTAGGAAAACAAACAAACACTCACAGGACTTTAGAAGGTTAAGAAGTGTGAGCAATAAAAAATATCTACCTCTAACAAGTCGTCCAGGAAACTGCAGGCCAATATATCCTGGATTTTAATCTTTCCTGAAAAACAAAATGAAAAACAAAATGTAATTTAAAAAATTCAAATCATGAATTGTGTCCTCTCTACAAATGTTTCTTTATTGACTCCATTTGTACTGAACATTTATATTTGTTAAGACTACACTTTGATATGTATTATTCAATATCTTACTTCAGAGACACATTTTCACCTTGTGTGTGGTTCACTCTAACCTGTTCTCAGGGGGTCGAGGAAGAAGAAGAACTTGCGAACAGCGGTGCAGACGTAGAAAGAGTAGAAGGACTTCTCCAGCCCATCCAGCTGAGGCAGAGTGGGGATCAGCTCCAGGATGTAGTTCTCCAGATCCTACACAGGATAATGAGTGTCAACCTCTTCTTTTGTTTTTCATGTGAGCTCTACTGAAAACCATTATTTTCCTATTGTTGGAAAAACGTGAATAAAACGTGAACTGAAACATTTGTTGTTATTACTGGAAAAGCTTACCGACTCTCTGAGGTAGCCCTGTCCTGCTACATCATACAGACTCAGACCTATACGGGTCTGATGCAGCCAGACTGGATCCAGAGAGAACAGAAATGAGAAACATTCAGTGACATATATTCACTTAGCTAGGAGATACTTTGCTCCAAGTGAACAGATTCGAGCCAAATGCAGGTCCAGACCTTTCCTCATGACGTAGTTGAAAAACTGCATGATGGAAATCCTGCCGTAAGGGTCGTTGTTCAGCAGCTTTGCATACACCCTGGCTGTGAAGAATTTTCTGAAGGAGAAGAGAGAATTTTACTCACATTTCTCTTTCCTTTGCCAAAATTGGAACATTTCTCACAATTTTGGTATTCAATTGCATCACTGTCAATGGAAACATTGACATATTAACCACCTGCTTATCGTGCGACTCCTTATGGTTCAAAAACATTTTTTTTTGTGCTGATGAATGAGTTTAAATGCAACTCTGGCATCTTCCAGAGTTAATGATCGTGTTTTCAATGCAAATATGATTACTGGTGTTTAAGCCTGGTCTGATTATACTGTTACCCCATCAGCCAAGACACACTGACGCCAGGTGGATATAAATTTAGGCTGATGGCTGAGGCTAACCTTTGATCAGTATGAATCCTTGGCACAATCAAGAAACTCACTGAGCTATAAAACAATAAAGACACAAGGGGGTTTACCTGAACTGTGCCGTTGCCAGGAAAGTTCTAATACATGTTACTTACTTGCACTTGGGCCCGGCCTTCTCCCCCACCTGCAGGTAGGCTTCGTAGCTGATCATGGCCTCCTCCCCACTCACAGGAGGAACTTGGTGCTTATCGAGTAGGAACCACAGGTTCTAAAGAAAGATAACAATAAATGAGAAAACAGTAGCTGTTTCCTGCAATATTACCATATAACATCTCAATTTCTGTATTTCACCTTGAAATGTGTGTGTGTGTGTGTGTGTGTGTGTGTGTGTGTGTGTGTGTGTGTGTGTGTGTGTGTTTACCTGCAGTTCTTCATTATCAAGCAGTTCTCTGCTCTTCCTCTGGAGGAAGACGGCTCTGGATTCCTCTCTCAACTTCTGAAGTAATACTTCATCCTCCGCTGGTAGCTGTAGAGCATCATCCTCGTTACCATCATCATCAACTGAGTTATTTTTACCTCTGCACACCTTTATAATTGAACAGCAAGTGTGTATCATGGCACCTTACACTACACTAGCATTGGCAATTACACACCAGTAATAACACAATCAACATCATAATCTTTACCATAACTGATCGCTAAACCTTAAAATGTTTAATTTCTTTAGTCCTGTGATCATCATCTTGGGCAGTGGAAAACAACTGTCACCTGATACTTTATAGATCAAACAATTAATCATTTAATTGAGAAAATGCAGCCCTTCATAGAATACTGAGAAAATGTAGATCTTCCTGCCAGACAGTAGCTTCCCAGAATAAGTCGTGTCATAAAGCTCTTGTTCTTACACATGCTTGTTCCTTGAAATATACTATTTTTCTCATAATGGACATTTATTAGGCAAATTGTTACAGGTGCTGGGTGATAGCACAGAGGTTAGTTCTCTGTCTTGTAACATAACACAATCGGAGTTAGATTAATAACAACACTTTTCATTACGTTCACGTTAGTTAAATAATAATTACCCTGTAGTAAAATCTTGGGATGTTCTTGTAGGACTTGTCTCTGTCGCCTCCTCCCCTCCACTCTGTGTAATACTTGGTGAACAGCTCAGTTTCTTCTACCTTATTTTCCTCTTCGCTTCTCTCATCTGTAACCAACAGAGAAAATTATAATTAATGTTGACTTAACAGCTAAACTTTCGTTAGCTAGCCAACGTTAGCCTGTATTTGACGTTGGTTTACATTTTTGTCTCACCTTTTTTGGAGTTCGCTATCCTCCTTTTCAAAATATCCGACCAGTGAGGCTGTTGGTCTTCCGCCATTACTGCTCCGAAATTAATCTAATGTTTCTTCGATATAAGTTTTCCAGCCCCAACATCAAAAATAGTCATAAGGTCTAAACCTCTGTGTACAAAGTGGCCGAGCTGCCAAAAAAATGGGACAGCGTCATTTACACAATCAAGAAGAAATTTATTTCCGGTTTGATTCGTTCTTTTTCAAAATAAAAGCGTAATTCTACACGTTAGGGAAAACGCAAATCCCTAAAAATCAGGCCAGATAAGCAGTACTTACCTGAGGTTATATCCTATCCACTAATAAGAAATATTCATTATAGAACTATCCTTGCAATCATTAGATTAAGTCGCATCGTTGCAGCAGAGCGTACTCAAGCGACGTTTTAAAGCCAAATAGCTTTTTCCGGTCTTTCTCTGGTTAGCTTGACGCAGCTAACAAACTGAACTGTCGCGCGTTGATTACGTCATAGTGTGCGACCCGAGGCATGCCACAGTTCTGTTTGACCATGAAGTTATGTAGCAAGAAAGAGGTTGTTGTTAGTTAGTTGAATAAATATGGACATCGAGGTGTAGGGTGAGTCGAATTTAAGGGTTCATAGCGCCATTGACAGAGTGAGAGTTGTCTTTAAGTAACTACTGGCTGTTCCAAAACAGTGACGTGAGCTGAACAGTCTCATTTACGGTTTAGTGATTCATGCAACTAACAGCATGTGTTTTGTGGTTGGAAACCAAGTGTCTGTACAGTTTTTAAGTTAAAAATAAAAGCTGATTTATAGCTGAACTGAAGGAGAAGATCAGTGAGTAACCTAACTTATATTCACTTCTCACAAGGCCAGAGGTTAAACATCCTAACATGGGCTCCACTGTGATATTGACTGTCAGAATATGCCACAGACCCTTCCAGTCTTTCTTTCAACAAGGAAGTTCAGCTTTCACCACATTTAAGACTTCTCTGTGTAAGTCATCGCAGCAGCCTCTGTCTGCACGCTGTCTGTGCACCAGAGACCCAGGTGTTAGACTGGCAGACAGGAGGAACAGTGGACAGGGTGGAGGAAAAAACACCAGACGTAGGGAAGATGAATCTTGGGGTGATGCTGAGAAGGGAAGAGGTAAGACCTCCACCCTTCGACAGAGACCTTCCCTCCCCACATCTGTGTTCGCTGCTGGGACAGCAAAGAGGATGGCCGAGCTGATGATGACGAGGAAACCTGCCCTAGTCTGTCAGGATGAAGAGGACGCTGAAGGGAGGATGACTAGAGGAGCAGGTCAGACCCTTTGTGGTATATAGAATAACATTTCACAAAAGCAGCTGTTTTAAGGATCAAGTCAGGTAAAGTAATGTGCAGAAATCGTTTGGACCGACATTATTTTTGACCGTATGAAGTCTTAATGAATCCATGGAAGTGTGTGGTTATCATTGTTTCCCCTTCCTTAACTGATGTATGAATGTTTTTGACAGGGAAGATGCAGCCTCCTGAACGGCCGTTATCTGCTTCAGAGTGGAGGAAGCTGAAGGAGTCTCTGGGGAATTCTCAACGGTTTGAGGTCCAGATGATGCAGGCAATGTTCTCCTCCCAGGCAGAGCTGGATATCGCCAAGTGAGAAATAGTAAATAGCCAAAAGTAGCAAGAAATATCCGTAAAGCCCATGTATGTAACAAACATGTGCTGAACCTTTCTGCCACAGGTCCCTGTTGACTTTTGTAGCCATGGAAACAGGGACGCTGCCTTATGACCTCCTCCTCCGGTACTTGACGCTGTGTGTGAGTGGCGGCCATGACGCTGAGGTGTTTGACGTCTATGACATCATGCGGGGAAGCTTTGCCTCTCTGGACACAGGAGCCTCCAGCCTCTTCATCAAGTCCTTCAGCCGGACAGCGAGGTGGAGGGAGGCTATCAACATCCTGAACGAGCTTAAGAAGGTTGTTGTAGCAAACTTATTGAACTCCCGTTGGAGATGAAGTCCATGACATCCCTTCTCTGACATCACCCGCTTTTACTGTCGCCCCAACAGGTCTTTTCCCCATCACCACGCAATTATGGTGATGTCATCTCAGCAGCGATGTTACGCGGTGACGCAACCACTGCCTGGGCTCTTTATGATGAATTAACTGAAAAGGGGCTACGCCCATACCAGGAGACCTGGGACGCTCTGTTTAAGGGAGTGAGGAAGACTGAGGAGGAAAGCAGGAAAGAAGAAGCAGCAGCAGCCATGTCTCAGTCTGAGCACCAGGAGAGACTGCTGGAGATTCTGCTTTACATGAGAAACAATCAGATTTACCCCCAGCGCAGCCTCGCCAGCAGCATCAAGACCTGGTTTGAGAGGTACAAAAGAGTAGTAAAGGTTCTGAGGGTCGGGGGGGGAACTGAGACCTTATGTAAAGTATACCATTTCCTAAATAATGTGTCGGTGTCGGTACTCTGAACTGTGGCAAAGTCTTTTATCATGATGTCATTTGCCAAAAAAAAGTCCTTTAGCATAAAACAGAATGTCTGATTACAAGATCTTATGTGATCAGTCTCAACAGTTATGGGCTTAAAAAGTGCTGCTTTTAACACAATAATGTCTCATTTCATCATTTGGGGAACATTCCTATATTTAGATACAACTTCTGAATTCATTTTTAGTGATTTGGCTTCTTTTAAAATGCAGATAAAAAACAAAAGACAAGATACGATTGTAATGCAATGGTATTACCCAAAGTAATTTTCCATTGTCTGTACGAACTAAACATGGCAATTTTTTTTATCCACCTCAACTCCTCACTCTCATTTCTCTGTTCTCTGTCTGCCTCTTCCTCCCTGTCCCAGTCTCACAGGGCAGAGATGGACGGGAGGTTGGACCACGGCCACCCCAAAGTAATTAACCTTCTACCTTGACGTGAATCTTTACAGCGCTTTATGTGTTTTCATCCATGTTTGTGCAGTGGCTAAACTGTTATGTTTTGTATGAATATGTGTGTCATTTGTTTGTGTTTGTGTGTTTGTTAAGGGGTGTTTGCGGGCGCTGTGGGTCTGAGTTAGAGTCCATCCAGCTGACTGCTGAGGAGTACCAACAACTGAAAGGCAGAGTGATGGCTGAAATCATTCAGGGACAAGATGTTTTCAACAAGACTACACCGGAGGTACACACTAAACACTCACACATGCTATTCAGGGTTTCCAGTTAAAAAGTATTGTATTGATTCATTTTTAAAATCTAGGGTCATAATAAGAAGCAGTAGCTAAGTACACCTCGAGTAGGACTTTAATTGTACGCAGATTCTTTTCAAGATATCTTGTGATATGAAGTGCTATTAAATGATTGCACTTGCAGTTTGCCCATTCATTGTGGTCTACATTCATATTAACATTTAGATAAATACTCAACATAATTAATAATACATTGAACTCAGTCAGTTTTGTTTTCTATTATTGGAAATAGTTTATTTTAAATAACAATCCATGTTGCTGATGTGTGAAACGGCCTTTCTGAGCCCAAAATCAGATATTTATTTTAAGGTTTATCTGTCAGCAACATGTTACATTGGCTTTCTGGCTCCCTCTCTCTAACTTCTGCTAGATGGCGTCATTGGTACACATGCAACACTAGGCTGTTGAGGTTGTGGTTGAGTTGAACCTGCCAGTAGATCATTTCATTTGCTGGATGATGGTAAAACAGCCAATGAACAGATCTTATCGTGATGCACTTTAAGGAGTTAAAGTTAAAGAAGTTAAACAAAACTTAGGTGATTAATGTCTCAGGACTGGGATGACTTTGCTATTCAGTGATTAGTCCAAGACAGGTCTTTATAATCTTTTTTTTCTCCCTCTCATTTTTGTTTGTTTGTTGGTAAAGCCGTTCACACACTTGCTAAATAAGTTTTTTTTACTCCCATGCCTGCTAGCAGAACATTTTCATAGACAAAAATTTTATTTGATTAATAATCAATGTAACTCACAATTTCCTTAGAAACATAAAACCTAGATTAAAGTAATATATTGGCATTTGTGGAAGTATTCCTGTGTGCGTTCTTCCCAAGAGCTAAATGAAACAACTGATACCACTCTTATATCTTACTCATGAATGAGTATCTAACATGAGCAGCCTGTCCGGAGAAAGACTGGAATCAGGGGAACAGGTCGTCTGACTTTTTAGTTTTTTAGTTTAGTTTATTTTATGCACATAAGCACAGACAAGTAAAATAAGACAACCACTACTCCAGACCATGATGGCTGTCCTTGGCAGGTTAATAGAATATGAAATCATATGACAATAACTCTGTTCAAAGGTAACAAAATCTGCAACAAAATCTGTAACAAAAAACAGCTCAAGTTAAGCTCAATAATTACTGTCAAGAGTGACACCTTTTTTATTTATTTCTTTTCTGGCAAGGAATGTGAGTGAGCTTAGTTCCCAAACTGCTCCTTGAACAAAATAAACTTTTTGGTTGAGTTTGCTACATTATCATGCGGTTTTAGTTATGTAACAAATTACAAATTGCCATTTTTACACTTCAGTTTTAGTATGGATTAAACAAGATACAGAGTGATAATTAGAGAGTTTTTACAAGCTAACTCTTTGCCCGTGTTTCTAGTCTTTATGCTACAGGAATGAGATTAATATCAATCTACTAAATCTGAATTGTCAAACTATTCCTTCAAGGGATAATTATCTGCTGCTTTGTGCAGTTGGTTGTTAATATTTGATATGAAATCTAAAAATGAAAATGATAGAGTGCCACCAAAGCGACGGGACTCACTTCACTCATTTGATAGAAACCTGAAGTCCACAGAGAATTAGGATCTTGATACTAGAGAACAGGACAACGCATTAATGCCGAGTTGAAGTCAAAACGAGAATTGTATTTTTAACCAAGAGATGCAGTCATCTCTGTTTCTTGCGCGTGTACTGTGTTTGCACTGCCTGTGAACTGGAATGTACTGGCTGTGTGATGCCGATGACGGTAAACTTAAAAACAAGGTTATTCACCTGAAATAGCTGCAAAAAGATACTTGGCAACATCAGTAACACGTTGTTAATAACATACCATGTTTAATTTATGAACAGAGAGAAGGTTTGCATGCAGTCCTTTGTGTTTTTCGGTAGTCAGGGGGAGTTTGTTGGTGCAACTGTTAGTTAAATTGAGGGGATTTCCAGTGTGTGGAGCACCATGAGAATCTGGAACACAAACTACCTCACGCCGGGGAGGCGGACTGAGGAAAGCAGGCAGACAGACAGACATCCTGTTTTAACTCGACTTGATTAATTCCCAATTGAAGGCAATTGATTTTAAAGGCAATCAGAATGTTTCAGACGACAGCGAAGCAACAGATGCAGGCGGGGACAGAGACCGGTGGAGGAAGACAGGCAGGGTGTCGATACAAAGGGGAAGAGAAGTCGTGTTTGTCTGTCTGTGGCCAATCACAGATGGATGTTGAGACACAAAGCAGACAGAGATCAAGTCATGTACTTTAACACTATAGTGAGTGACCCGAAAAATAGATTCCCCTGTGCAAATGTGATGCAAACTAACAGAATAGCCATTTTTTGAAACTAGTATGTTTAACTGCTCTCTGACAACACAACTTCTACCAAATTTCTTGGGCTGTAGATTTCAGTGATGATGTATTTCCTTGCGTCATATGAAAGACAATTGCTACATTTTTGTTTTTTAATTCCCCATTTTTGTTGTTCTGTTGCATTCCATTATGCACCGGCACATTTACGTTTGTCTTTTTCAGCTGCATGCTGTTGGAGCTAAATAACCCTCTAGCACACAGAATGTTATATGTATATGTTCAGTGCATGTGTTATTTCTTCAAGCCAATTGAACATGTGTCAACACAGTTAGAACTACATGCCTCAAATACAAACACAAAAAGAGAAGTTTGGTCTATTTTTAGCCTTTCGACAAATGTAACATCGACCTACTCACAGCACAGCCTTCTGCTTTTTTTTTTTATCTGAACCCATTTCAGCGCACTACGATGCAAATGTTGCACTTCAACGCCAAAAATATCAATTACAGGAAATAGCATTATACTACGATGCTTACATACAAGGTCAACCTCTGTATTAAGATCTGGTGTTACTGCTACTGACAGTGATCAGTCATACCAAAAACTTTAGGGTTCAGTGTCTTTCTTCACTGGATTGAACTTTGGATAAAACATTTTCCCCAAACGTTAGCAAGTTATACTCTAAAGAGCACAGATAATGTGATAATATTATAATAATGAACATTCTGATGTTAAGTAATGTTGCCTATACTTTACTGGCTTTACAGGCTTTACTGTATGTGCAGAGAGGACATTAAGTAACACATTGTGATGCAGTGTAGTATAAAAAATGATGGTGTTAAACAGTCGCTCCACAATGCTGCTGACCATCTCACCATGTTACTTAACTTTACTTAATTGTGGATTCTCAAATGTAAAATGTGCATTTAATGCATAATCTTGGATGTTATCATACAAAAACAGAAAACTTATAACCGAAGGTGGACTTGATACAATAAGTGTGAAAGTCAACAGGAAGTTCCTGTTTACATGTTTGAATGAAAATGAATAGATTTAATTATAGCCTGAGTCCTGGAGCCAGTTATGCTTTTTTTGTATTTTGACTTTGTTCATCATTGGTAATGGCACATGTTTACAGGATACTATTGCTCTTTGTGTAATAATGAGGTGCCACTGTGAATTTTGTATGCAGGTGCAAGTGTGGGTATGTGTGTATATGTGTATGTGTGTATATGTGTATGTGTGTATATGGGTGTGTGTGTGTGTGTGTGTGTGTGTGTGTAAGCAGTCACATTATCCACAGCGGCACAATAAGCTGGTTTCACATATCAGCTCTGGAAAGTCCCTGGATAATTATACTGGACTTTCTCTCTTCCTCCGTCTCCTGCTCTCTTTTCTTTTTCTTTTTCTCTGTCAATTACATCTTTTTACTTCTTTTATTTTCCTTCTTGCACCATTTCTTCATTATAACCTTACACACACACACCTGTCCGTCAACACTTTTTCTCTCGTTCTTTTTGCCGACTCAACCAAAACACACATCTACTCCCTCACCTCAACTCAGACCAGCCTACAAGGTGAAACTACACTGCTGTGGTAGGATTAATTATGGTCCAATACTGTACGTGTGGGTTGAATTTTAAGCAGTCAAAACGGATACCAAAGCAACACCGAGGTCTGGCAGACGTTTAATCTGCAGAACTGCAGAACAGAGGAGGAATATTACAGCCTTTTTTACATTATTATTATTATTATAATATCCCATTTTGATTGTGCATCTGTGACAGTGTGCACACAGTCAAGTTTCAAGTCTAGGGGAATTCACAGCCACCTATTTCCATACTGCTGCTATCTAAAAGCGAAAGTACTAACACTGTTCACGTGCTGGAGGCCCATACCAAGCTTCAACACTACAGTCCTGTTATGGCATGGAGCTGTAATAAGACAGGGAATAGAGTCTGTCCTCATTCCCTGCAGTGCAAAAGAAAACTTGTGGTGTTCATAGACTAGTGTCTGTATTTTTGATTGCAAAAAAACCCACAAGACATCAAGCATCTGCAGCCACATTAGACTTTGTTATTACTTACTGTACATTAGCCCCTTTAGAGAAAGTTAGTGTGAGTATTGGATTTTGAAAATGTAGTGTGACCTAAATGTAGTACAAACAATAGACATGAGAGACAGCTGACAGTAGCCCACTTATCTACATTTTGCCACCCAAGTTTGCAGTGTGCTCTGTCACTTAAGCTGCCAGCTGCCACTCTGCCATCTCAGCAACGAGAAGGAAAGTCCAGGTAGATGTGTTACTGGCAGCCCTGTGATCAGTCAGTGAGAAAATCAGCCAACCATCAGGCCAGCCGACTCACAGGTGTGGTTTGGTTGCGCTGCTCGACCGTAATGAGGAACAAGCCCCTGATGTCGTTCTTCGATTGAACTGCAGACTTTTCCTGTACATTTTCAGTACTGCACGTATGAAGTCACTCATCCAGTTAACCAGCCAGTCAGATTGTCCGCTCTTGTGAGGCTGCCGCATTTTCTGGAAATGAGCAAGTCCACCTTTATACCCAAATCTAACTTGACATCAGAAGTCTCCGATTTTGACTAAGATGAAGCGATAAGTAGACATCGAACACACATGCTTGGAAGCCGATATGGAAATGTCCATGTGTCGTGTCTGCTTTTGCGTGTCTGCTGCTTTTTACTAAAAGAAAAATGTAAGAATACATTTTGTGAATGCTTTCTGGACTTATCTGTGAATGTATTGGACGTTTGCTCAGGGCTAGTAGTGCACTGACATGCTTAGAATAGACAAAACAGGTCTAATATGTAGGTAATAGTTAATGTACATTCTTAACTTTGCTTTGCCCAAATCAAGAACTGCAGCATTTCTTGGCCGCATTCTACTGTTTGTATCATAATTTAGCCATGCTAGCAGAATGGCTCTGTTCACCATTTTGGACCAGATCTCAACATGTATGGGATGGATTGCCAAGAAACTTTGTACGGACATTCCCCAGTGGATGAATCACTAACATCCTGCTGACTTTGGTGATCCGCTGAATTTTCGCTGTGGACCATCTGCAGGTCCAATTCAACATTTATTCAGTGAAATCTACTGAAAGGATTGGACTGAAACTTTTTGAAGGACATTCTTTATCCCCTGAGGATGAATTATAATACATTTGGTGATCCCCTTGTCCTCTGGTGCCACTATGAATTAAAATTTCAAATTGTAAAATAGTTGCTAAATAGCAACATGGTAGCATTGTCACTAGCATGCTGAAGCACAGCTGTGCTTAAGTGCAGCATCACAGAGCTGTTGGCGTGGCTGTAGACTCTTGTTTTCCTAACACAGTATAGGGAGAACTTCATATATTTGTCACTGTATTTGGTCTGTTCTCAGGTTCTCATCATCATGAATCTCTAAGAAGCCTCATTTCCTGTCCACACACTACTATAAAATATGCTGAGCTTCTATGGTTTAATAAAGCAGTACTGGCATTAAGTGTAAACTCAAGTGTATCTGTACAATACGGCACAATATCCACGTATGACATGCCTTTATTTATCTGTTTCTTTCTATCTACTCCTCCACTGGCCTGTTTTTGCTCAGTGTGTTGCCCTCTATCTCTATATCTGTGTTCACTTCTTTCTATTTATGTGTCTGTTCAGGAGTTGGAAAAGTTCAAGACATTTGTGAAGAGGAAGCCAGCGTTTGATGTGGTCGTAGATGGATTGAATGTGGCAAATATCAACAAGGACAAATCGAAGCTGTCAGAGACGGTGAGAAAACACTCGAATAGACGTACGTGCAAACAGTGATATGAGTGAGGTTTCATTTAAATATTGTACAGTGTCTACCAGTCTAATTCAGAACCATCTCTGCAAGTGCAGACACACACAGTTTTACGGTCTAGATTTGAGTGGTTTCTTCCTACATGTATGTCCGTCCAACTCAGGGGCTTTTTTCTGCCGGTTGCACAATGACTAACCCTGCCGTGTGCGTGAGTAGATGTGTGTAGGAGGTGCCGCTATAACTGGCCAGTACCTGATTTTAATAACACCTAGTCTACTTGTGTGCCCACAGCTGTCTGTCTATCAGGATGTGTGTGTCAACTGTCCTTCTGTCTCTCTGCTTTAAAATATGTCACATCTTTCTCGAAGTGGCTGTGAGACAAAGGGAATCACACACTGACAGCCCTATCTAAAATCGACTTCATGGAAAAGCTAAATAAATCATTCTTTAAAATGCAAAAGTCATGAAAATTCACATTGTGACGAGTGACAGAGACTATTATTCAGATGGCTGCATGAATGAAATCAGAGGTCAGCCAGACTGTTATGTATGAGATAAGAAAATCCATGTTAAATATACCATGAACTGTCTGCTGCCTCACTATCGACACTGAGAGGCTGTAATTTCACCCAGCAGTGCTTTGAGCTTTGAACACACTCACAGTGATGATGCAAACGCTGCTGTTTGGCAGGTAATTATCAATATACACTGTAAAATCACAATATCTGTCATGTTGACAACTAAGCTTCGACTTAATTTGCTTATTAGCATTAAACACAAAGTACAGCTGCAGCTGATGGACATGCCAATAGTTTTGCAGGTATTTGGTCATCAAAAAGCTTAAACAGTCAGTGGATCACCAAAGTAACCAGGCTCCTTGCTCTGCGACCACACAACGAAAACTGTTCAGTGCAGAAGTTGGTGGACTGACAGAAAATTAGACATCATCCATAGAGCCTTCCCATCTGATTAGCTAGTAACTGTGTACATAACATATGCCACAATTTTAACGTCATTATACGTGTACTACATAGAATAACACAAAATGATTGCAACTTGAGGCTTCCCCGGGGCCCACAGTCACACTAAACATCTTAACATCTCTTAATATTTCATCATACAGATCTATTTGACAAAATTCTTGAATAACCCAGTGCTACAAAAGTAAAAGTGGCAGCTCTGGCTGTGACAATTAGTAGTTGACAAAAGTGCCCCATTGCATAACTGGCGAGAGAGGTACAGTAATTAGTCTCTAAGTTTGTTTCAGCCGTATCGAAGAGTTCAAATTTACACATGTTCTTCCTGTTCCTTTGACTTATATAAAAAGACATCCAAAAAGCATGACTTGGAGTGTGGTCACTTCGATAGGCCTGTGTATCTGTAACACTGTGAATCTGTTTCAGGTTGTTGCCATGCAACTTACACAACGTATCCCAATACACTTGTATAACTCTTTGTCTTTCTTTTGTCTAACTTTTTTGTCTTTGCATGACCGGTATTTGTGTTATTAGATATTCACGTATTCAGAGTATTAAGGTGTTTGCATGTGTGTTTTCAGCTGCTGGCGGTGGTGTCGGAGCTGGAGCGTCGGGGCCTCACTGTCCTGGTGTTGGGGAGGAAACACATGCTGCAGCCCTCCAGATCCTGGCAGAGACACGACATGGATCTCATCCGGCAGAAAGCTCATTGCTTTTTCACTGAAAATATGTGAGCACCAGATGATAAAAAAAAAAGATAATAAAACCATTATATGGAATATACTCCACAGAAAACACAGCAGTCATTTTGTTATTAGGATTCATTTTATGATTTTTGTATCAAGCAGTGCTTCTTTCTATCAGCAACCTCACGCCTTTTGGTCTGTGTGTCTGTCAGTTCGGAGGACGACCCCTTCTTGCTGTATGCCACTTTGAATTCTGGGAACCACTGTAAGTTTGTGAGCAGGGACCTAATGAGGGACCACAAGGCCTGCCTGTCAGACGGACCCACCAGGCAGCTCTTCTTCAAATGGCAGAGAGGCCACCAGCTGGTAGTGGGTGGTAGCGTCGCAGCCAGCAAGAGAGTCCGATTTCTGGTGAGGGAGATAAAGGAGCTGGTAGAGGTGCGAATGCAGACGGCTGAAGAAGGAAGCGTGTGTGTTAACTATCTGCTTCTGTGTCGTTTTTAGAGTATTCCTGAGTATGACACCATTGTCCAGACTTCAGCGGACTCGTGGCACCTTCCCTACGACGACACAGAGGACAGGAGCACCTATGAAGTACCTCAGAGATGGCTCTGCCTCACCAGAAAGCACTGAGCAGACATCCTCTTAACACATATGCTTTGATAAAGACTACAGGACTTGTAAATAAAACATTTACCACATTGACTCACTGGTATTTGCTTTTTAATGTAATTTTAAATCATCAAAATAATGTTCCTTAGAAATTATGTCAATCACAAACAAACTGCAAAGGAGCAGAAGGTTGTATTCAGTGGTGACGTCTGTAAACTACAACGGTTGACCCGGAAGTCAAAGCGTTCAATCGGACAGATCACATCCGGTAGTAAATGTTAGGCATGTTTTGGCTGTTTCCTCTCTGTTTAGTTTCAATTTCAGTCTAAACCAGTGTTTATCTCAAATATTTCCTGCTGTCATGTCTCGGGGGTCAAGCGCAGGGTTTGACCGACATATTACCATCTTCTCTCCGGAGGGAAGACTCTACCAAGTCGGTAAGAAGTGGAAGAAATGAACTCAACTCAACCTGCTCTGTCATCATTACTAGCTAACAGGCTAACATTAGCTAGCAGCCTTTGTACAGCCCATTCATAGTTCAGTGTTGTTAAGGAAAAATCACCCAAGTAAATCGTGGTAGTGTCAGTATGTAGCTTATTTAATGCATGATTAACCTTGAATTGAATATAGTCAAATAATACATAACTAAATGAACGAAATACGTGTTGTTCCATTTGCTTCAGCTAACTTAGCTAGGTTAATTTAGCTGTGATCTGCTAACATAAATACATAATTTAAGTTAGTCAAATATATTTATTAGAATGTATTTGACCTTTTTATTCAGCTACTATAACATGCATTTACGCAGTCTTTACTGTTTAACCCTGTCCCAGTTTCAATCAGTCAGTCTCTTAAACGAGTCATTATGACTGAGCTGCTCTAGTTGTCAGCCTCAGACTTTGGACAAACCTCATAAAAAACAATTCCTGGGAAATTAATGTAATGCAACTATTCATATATGCCATATATATGTTGCAATACTTAGATAGCTATGTCCTGTGTATATTAAATTACACGCAAAACAAGCAGGTAGCTTGATTACTGCTTTTAAGAGAAGTTGTGTTACATTGATGAAAGTTTGGGGGGCACACTTGGACCTCATGAGTTAATTTTTCCTTTTGTCTGTCTTCAGAGTATGCTTTCAAAGCCATCAACCAGGGGGGACTGACCTCTGTAGCAGTCAGAGGGAAGGATTGTGTTGTGGTCGTCACACAAAAGAAAGTCCCAGTGAGTACCGGTATACACAAAGACACAGTAAACACTCAGACATTTGTGTTTCTATGTCTTCACCGATCATGTTTGCAGAGGAGATTATGGTTGTTTTATTACTGCTGGTGGAGTGTATGTGTGGTGTATATAACTCTTTTGTCTTGGATTTTTCTCAGGACAAGTTGCTGGATGCCGCAACGGTCACACATCTGTTCAAAATTACAGAGAACATTGGCTGCGTTTTGACTGGCATGACTGGTAAGCAATGTCCCCTCCAACTAATGGTGAATACCCACGACTCTGAGCCATAAGACTGTATTTAAAGTTTCTGTCAAGACTTACAGTAATAAACTCCTGCAGACTGTTTGTTACCTTATTGTCATGTCACTAATGTTGTTTTGAGCTGGAAACGCATCAGTCCACAAAGTTTTCAGACATCTGTCAGAACTGGACATAGATAAAGTGCACTTTTAGTCAAGGGGCCAACCCTTGTTACAGCTGAACATTAGATAATAATTGTAAGCAAATCTACCTATCCACTTTCAAAAGGTGATGATACATGACAAGTTATGAGTTGCAAATACATTGTACCAAGCGTAATGAAAAACTAAGCCTCTAACCTGTATCTCAGTTAGCTGAATCATCAGCTCTACTACTCCTGTTGTATCATAGAGGTCTTTACTTAAATACATTTGAGTGAAATGCTTTTTTGTGCTTTGTTTTCCCTCCAGCTGACAGCAGGTCTCAGGTGCAGAGGGCACGGTATGAAGCCGCTAACTGGATGTACAAGTATGGCTATGAGATCCCTGTGGACATGCTGTGCAAACGCATGGCTGACATCTCCCAAGTGTACACGCAGAACGCTGAGATGAGGCCGCTAGGCTGCTGTGAGTATTGCGTATTTGTGTTTGAGCACACCAATAATTTGTCCTTAATGGTTGCTTATGTTATTCAGGGTTTTAACCAAAAGCAACCTGGCAGGCCACTGTCTATCAGTGATTCCAGATTTCCCTTTTAACAAGCATAAAATGTATTTTTAAAGTTCTGTTTAGAGCCTGTCTTCATTCCCCTCTACCCTGCATCCTTCCTCCAGGTATGATTGTGGTTGGACTGGATGAAGAGTTTGGTCCGCAGCTGTTTAAGTGTGATCCAGCGGGCTACTACTGTGGCTTTAAAGCCACAGCAGCTGGAGTCAAACAGACTGAGGCCACCAGCTTCCTGGAGAAGAAAGTCAAGAAGAAACTGGATTGGACCTATGAGCAGACTATAGAGGTACATACATATACTGTATGTTATAGAGCTGTTGTATATTCAAATTCATAAAGCCACATTGGAATTTTACTCTTAAGGAACCCTGCTGATTAAGATTGTGGGTGTCAGTCAACTCGGTTATATCACATGGCAGGTTGCCACCTATTACTTTTCTGGACCATGAAATGTCTCAAGCAGGGAAAGTCGTGGAGTGCTTTGGATGTCTGAAATTTTTAGGGTGTTCACACCAGTTGAGTCCCTTTACTAGCTTTATTACTCAGCGTTCTTTAACAACTGGAGTGACAACCCAGATATTGCAGCCATGGATGAAACAAGTATGTAAGATACTGATTTAGGTATACAAATCAGGGACAGTAAGAAGTATATAAGATATATCTTTTATAAACTGATCTGCTATATCCGTTTTTTTAGAATATAGGAACATATTTATCAGATTTTAATGTCACCTCCTTCAGAAAAAAATATGAGGAGTGGAATATGTCACCTGGATCTAAACATTTAGAAAAATTTAAACAAATGTTGAAACTGTGTTTCCTCATTGGACTTTCTTGGAGACATTAAGTATTGTCTTGCTGTTAAATGTGCACACACAAACCACACCGATGTGCTGTGTGCTGGTGTAAGCATAGACTTTCGTTTCATAGACTAGAAGCGCTCATTATGCTCCATCTTTCTAACTGGTTTGACACTGTGACCTTCTTGCTGTTTTAAATGCATCTACCACTCAGAGAGTTCCTCACTTCCTCCACTGCCGGTCATGTTTCTCAACAACTGTCCCTCTCTTCTCAAAACAGACGGCTATCTCATGTCTGTCAACCGTTCTGTCCATCGACTTTAAGCCCTCAGAGCTGGAGATTGGAGTTATTACTACACAGGAATCTAGATTCAAGTGAGTATTTTCCTGACACAAAGAGAGAAAATATACTGATAGCCATAAATTAGGAATATAATCCTGGACATATGGAAAGAAAGGTTTTCACAGTCCAGGTGCTGCTATAAATGGGTTCTGCAGAATGGGAGTGAAGCAGGTCGTTACTGGAACACATGGTTAGATATTTTTACAAAGAAATAAAAAGAAAAAATCCCTCTAACAAATCATGCAGCTCAGAACAGATACCATTGCTCCTGCCTTAAAGCCTTGCAGAACTATTCTTTTTTTTTTTTTTAAATTGATCAAAACAAGCATGTTTAGTTATGGAAATTCCCTAAAACTAAAACCAGAAATGAGATCAAAGGAAGGGCTTACAAATTTAAATGTGTTCTCAACATGTCCATCTGTGTGTAATGCCTACAAAATCCAGCACAACAGAAATTACGACCGTTAACTTGTGTGTTTTTGTTCCAGGATCCTGTCCGAGGCGGAGATTGATGTTCACTTGGTGGCTTTGTCTGAGAGGGAGTGAGGAAAGTTGGCAGACATTTTGCTGCAACACCAGAAAATCGTGTTTCCTCCGCACACAGGCCTTGTCTAGAAGTAATGTAAAGGAGGAGTTGGTATCATCTTGTTCAGAAGAGACAAACTAAAGGCTGAACAATAAAGAACAATTTGGTCATTTTTATCAGGCGGGTGGAATACATGACCCATCTGCACCGGCACTTACCCCTCCTTCATTCTCTGTGGTCACACCCAGGACCCGACTGGACACCATGTTCTCATATATTGACCCCTCCATTTATTTTCCTTCTCACCTCGCTGAGACATCCTTCACTGCAGGCATCTGCCAAATGACACACAGCTTGGAAAGATGCTGGACATTCATATCTGTCAACATGAGTCTGATACACTCCTTGGTCGCGGGTGGTGTCAGCCATCAGTCACTGTTTCCTCTCTGGATAGAGCTTAGCCCAAATGACTTCCGTTGATGAGTGTGAGATGAGCAGATTGGAGGACGGGGGTGTGGTACCACTACAACTACAGCACAATACCTCTTACTTTGTATGGACTTGGTGGTCCTGCAGCTTCTTGAGTCACTGTGTTCCATCAGTGCTTCAAATCTTTACTCAGGGCTGCCACAACGTGTATCTCTCTCTCTATGTTTATGCTCTAATGTACTTTGATAAAAACCCAGGGAACAGCTGTGGGAATTGTCCCCCAGTCATCATCACACCCCTGCTGAGATCTGCTCAGGTCAACAAGTCTCAAATAATTTCATTCTCTCCCTTGTGTTTTGATCCTCCTCCTCTCTGCTGTACATTACTGCTCTTCTATTAAACACAATGTTTTTATCGATTACTTGCATTCCCTTGTGTCCTTTTCTTTGTAGAATTCAACCTTGTGGTGATCTAGCCTTTATATTAATCTGACAACTATCAGTTTATATTTGTGTTGTTTTGGAAAAAGAAAAATATTACCAGGTCCAATTTTAATAAAATCTGCACTGCTGGTGTCAGATTTGGATGTAAAACAGGCTTTTAATGTCCCTCTTTTGTTGTACAAAGATTGCACATACTCAACTGTTTTTGTCAGCTGCTTTGACTCTAAATTGTCAATCATAAACAGCTTTCCAGTGCAAAGCATGGCAGTCTGTTTAATTGGGCGGAGTAATTTATGACTTCTACACAAGAACTTAGGCCCTGATTAATAAGGGTATTGCAAATATTTAAAATATGAGTAAATTGTTGTACAGTCCACCACATTACAGATACTCAGCCAAGTTCAGCCAAAGCTGAAAATTAGGTCATTATTCACTCACCCAGTTTGTTGAGGTCCACAAAATATTTTTGGAGCCTCACAGCAACATGGCATTGCAGCCTTCTTCTAAACAACTGAAGTAGCTGGGAACTTGATTTTAAAATGTGAAAAAGGCTGAAATCTTCACCTGTAGCATCAGCACTCACCTCTTCACAAGTGGGTGCTCGAGCTCGGCTGTGTATTTAGGGTGCAAGTAACATCTTTTCTAAACCATGTGGGATTCCGGAGACTTGGATTAGACTGGATTGGAGTCCCTGTCTACTTAAGTGTTTCAGGAAAATGCTGCAATGTTGTTTTGCTGTGAATCTCCAGAAATGTTTTCTGAACCACAAAATGTCCTTTCTCATTGTTGGCATAGTACTGAGTAGATGATGACAAAATTTTCATTTTTGGGTGAACTTATACTTTAAGTGTAATGTGTATTACAGTTTAAATGTGAATAGTATATCTATACTACAACTGTAGAATTGCACAACTTATTAAACATTGGCTATTGATGTTTATTCAAATTTCAGTAAAACTCCCTCCCTCAGAACTTCACTCAAGCATCCTGTTATTCAGCGGAGATTCCCTTCTTTGGAGGAATAAGAAGAAGGAATGTTGCGAACAGCTGAGTGTTGTTCCTGGGAATTTCCTGTCCCTTCCCCCTTGGCTCCACCCTCCCAAAAACTTCCTGATTTAGAGGACCCAGCAATCAACCTCATCACACACACACACACACACACACACAATGTCCCTTGGCCTCTTATCTCTTTCTATGTAAACACTGGGAGGAATTCAACTTGCCATCAGTTCCTCTTTCAGTGGAAACAAGTTGAGGGGTTATCAGCACTTCCCTGAATGACATGCAGAACATGAAAATAAAAGGGCGGCTGCTCCGAATGTCAGCCGTCATGCTTTGATGGAGGTATTTCTACAAGCGCAGACGCACTGACGGCACGTGGTTGAGGTTATTTCCCGTGTAATTGCAGCCTTGTAATACTGTCAGGCGCTGTCGATTATATGCTGCATTCTGTACAAGCTTTACTGTGACACCACCAGAATCATGACATGTAATGTACGCATGTGAAAGCATTCGCGTCCAAACATAGTACCTTGGTCGGCATCCATCTGAGATTTTCCAGTCACATATGGTGTGCTTCCCCTTTACACCCCCCAAATCCACAAATATACTCACACAGGTGGTTACTGTTAAATATGAGTGTTTTTAATTTAACTGGAGTGTGCTGGACTGTTTGCTGCCTGACATATACAACCTGCTCAACTGTACACATTCACAGCTTCCATAAAAAATACATCTTGTATACACAGCATTTACAATATCATACAACAGAGCTGTTGCAGGTACGTCTGTGTGGATGGATGTTTTTGTGACAAATGATTTGCACTGTCCACAAAATACAAGCAATCCTCTTTATCATAAAGCGATCCCATCATAATGTGTCGTGTTTTCACATCTCGGCGTGCGTTTGCTCTCCTGCAGACTGGAGCAGACTCACTGGTTTGCTCAACCATCAGCCTCTGTTTGGTTTTCCATCGCAGCTGCTCGTCCATCTGATTTGTCAGCGGTCACGCCCGCGGCGCGTTGCCCACTCGATCGGGCTCATGTGACCTATTTGCAGGAAGCAGTAGACATGCCGAGCCATTTCTCTTGTCCTTTACAGTCATCACCGCAGCCTCTGTAACTTCCCCCTCTCTGTCTTTTTCTCTCTCTTGTTTCCTGCTAATGTCCATTCCACTGAATATCGTCATAACCCACCTAGAAACACACAGAGGACAGGAAAAAAAGGTTACACCCTGGCCGGAAAGCAACTTTTAACATCAGAGCGAAATCTCTGCGTTTTCAACACATGCGCGCGCACACACACACACACACACCTCCTCATCAGACTCCTCGTCCTCCTCTTCCTCGCTGTCGTCCGATTCGCTGTCAGGAAGCTCCCTCAGGTCCGGTTTGGTCAGCGAGTACAGTTCTTTCCTGATGTCGTCATTGTCACGGCCGTAGGTGAGGTGGAAGGGAGTGTGGCCTCCAGAGGTCAGGAGGTTGGGGTCTGCTCCTTTCTTCAGCAGCAGTTTGACCAGTGAGAAATTCTGCTGGTCCACGGCCAAGTGAAGCGCACCACGACCATTACGCTGTTCCTGAAGGAAATGAAGAGAACACGATTTGATTAGTACAGGGTGGAAATACAAAATAGGGAGGGCTCAAGAAGGATTTTTGAGGGTTTTATTTTGAAATGTATATACATTTTGTGTATTTAGAGTGTATGATCTTATTTGGTGTGTGTGTCATTTACCTTTGCATTAATGTCAGCTCCTAGATCCACCATGTTCTCCACCAGTGAGAGGAAACCCTGAACTGAGGCCAGGTGGAGGCAGTTCTGACCTGTAAAAACAGCAGAGAAAGGGCTTCAGAGCTGATGCCAGACCACTCACTTCATACCCGCTGTTTTCAAAGAAAAGCCCAGCATTAGAGGTGGGTCTATTAACTATATGTAGATTTACATTAATCTGCCATGTTAACTCAGATTACTGAAGTCATTTTTACTTTATACAACAAAATAAATTGTTATGTCGGTTCCCCAGAGAAGTCTGCAAACAGCCAACAACAGCATACTTGAGGCTTTAAGATGTCTACACACAAGTCTCAAACTGATGTCGTCCACGTTTAAATTTAGAGCCTCAGTGAGTCACATTATGTGCCATGTTATAGATGGGCTTTAAGCAGGGTGTGATGGCTTGAAGGGCTACTACATTCCCCTTGCTTACATAAATGTTTCCTTCCTCCTAACCATAGTGTTCAGGGCTAAAGGGCGGCAGAAATTCCTCTTCTCACGCCCATCACTCCTTCTTTTAAATAGTAGTTATGACAGACAACAGACTGGTCAGTGTCTCATCTGTTTCCATGCACCAAGGGTGGGCCACCACATAATGGAAGTCACCACAACTACTGGAAATATTGTCATGAAGTACACACATTGAAATTTAAACCTGACACTGCTAAAGTCAAACATTTTTGTTCCTGAACATGTAAACAAGCTTAGTTTAGTTAACTGAAGCCTATCAAAAATGTTATTATAAAAAATTAAAAAAAAACTGAACAGGAACAACGTCAAACCACATCAGCTCCAGACAGTAACCCTGTTCTTGTCCTACAAACTCACCGTGATAGTTGCAGGCAGCCATCACCGTGTGTAGATGCTCCGGCTGACAGTTCTGTGTGATGACGCTGAAGCATGGCAGGTTACCATGGCGACAGGCGATGTGAAGCGCTGTGTCCCCGTTGTCGTCCACCAGCATGGGGTCGCAGCCGGATACCAGGAGGCGCTGACATACGTCCGCTTGGTTTGTTATTACTGCTAAGTGGAGAGGAGTCTGGGATTGGAGGGAGTGAAGAGAAGACAGGTGAGTTACTGAGGCAGCAGACATTTTACTTACTGCTTATGTGATGACAGGCACACTGTAATGCCTTCATTTTTATTAGTGCTACATCTTTGAGGTCCTTCTCAGACGCAGCTCTTTCATACCTGTCTCTGGTCGTTCTGTGTGTTGAGGAAGTCTGTGTTCCTGGACAGCTCTATCATCGTCCTGATGTAGTCCTTGGCCTCGTGGATGATGGCCAGGTGGAGCAGCCTGTACAAACAGTCAGCGGGTAGAAAACCTGTTACAATGCACGTACACAATGCAACCAAATCTGCAAGACAAGAGGAAGATTTTCCACAAGGAAGCGGTGACACAAAGTCACCTGACATTTAGTCGGCAAGACTGACTGAACCTGAATCTAAATTACACCGCAGAATAGACTGATTAAACATAAAGCAAAGCTAGTTTTACTATGTGCTATATCAGGTGCAGACTTCAATGATTTGTTATTATATAAATGCACAGAATTAGAAACCAGCCCTGAAAACACTGAATACCCTTGTTTTCACTTGGTGTAAATGGGATAATAGCCTAAGAATGTTATTACAATACATTCATATAAATGAATACAATGAACTCCTCTATTAGCTGCTGATGACCGTCAGTGCTGCCTAGACCCGCCATGTTTCAGTGATTTAACTAAAGGTGTATGTCCGTCAGTTAAATCACTGACACATGGTTTTATGCTTCACTGATTGGAACGACACAGTCTTCCGGATCTTATCAATGAACTCACGCTGTTCACCTACGCACTGCATGACACCATGAGGCCACTGCAGAGCCCCGTGCTGACTTACAATTACATTTCCCTGCGTTAGAATTGTATTATAACAAGAGTAATACTCGGAGTCATTCATAATGTTATTCCCCCCTGGTTTTATAATAGTAACTAGAAACCGCAGACACGTATGGCAGAGCAGAGTTTCGGCCTCAGCCTCCACAGACTTACGTTTGTCTTATTTAAGGTACTTTTTTCTACTTTTTTTCTCCCTTCCTTCCTTCCTCTCGCTTCACGGGAGCGCGCTTCGGTCGGATTCCTTGGCGGCGCGCCCGGGACTTTCCCAGCCTGACCCGCGGCCATAGTAGATTCCCTGCTGATAATAGCCTTTTGTTTACGTCCAATACAGCCGAGTCTGGCCACAGCAAGTCCCCATTATCAAAACCGGACGGCCGTTCTGCGTTCTAACACTGCAGCCAGCGTACTTTTATAAACCCCAGCGCTTATAAGTTAAGCCCCAGCGTGGACTCGGTTAGGCCCGGGCCTGTAAATTGTAATGACAAGCTAGAGGAAGACATTCCCCACAGGAAAGGATCAAATTACCTCCAAGAACCCAAAGCGGGGCCTACTCAGACGATACTACAAGCCAAGCGGTACCTACGACGCTTATAAATAAATACCCCATGCTAGGCACTGTAACTGCTGGGCTAACTTACGTGTCTCCGTCCTCCGTGAGCTGTGTTTTCCATTCGGGCAGCTCTCCGCATACAGCGGGGTCCTGTTTGTGCTGCGGCGGCTCACATTCCAGCTGGAGCCGACGGATCTCGGCCGCCACAGCCTGGTACTCCTCCTCCTTGAGCGAGTCCAAGCCGCTGTCGAGCCGCTCATCTGTCGCCTGCTTCCCTTCTTTAGACTCTCGGCTGTAATCCATTTGGTTTAATAAGCTGGTCCGGTGGAGGTCCATGTTGCGCTGTTCGAGACGAGGTTCGTGTGGAAGTCTTCTGGCGGCGCTGAGCAGCAGTCTGTAAATGCCCTCTGTGTGGCGGCTGCAGCGGGGCGGGGTTTAACAACTAGGTGGGGGATTTCCACAAAACTGTCACTTAGAATAACATAGCATACAGATTGCTGGCTCCAGGAGGGGATTTCTATTGAGACACATAAATACACTCTTCAAGTTTGTCACCGACAGAGCAGAGCACTTTTGCAGGCTACGTTTGCTGCATTTCAAACACACATTTCTGCAAAAATGTCAGGCTTCACAGAGCATTTCCACAGCAAATATGCGTTTCCCCTCAACCTACACCTCAAATATAAATCATAAGCTATGCTGAAAACGTTCCACTTTGTTCTTATGTGAGCTGTGTTGTACTTTACAAAACGTATTGTATTCAATTAAAAAATCCACCTTAAAACTACACCGGTGCTTCAACAAATCAAATGTTAAATCCACTTTTGATGAATTCCAGGAAATCAGAATGAACTGAAGATTTTTAAATTGCCCCTCTGGTTGCACATGAGTTTCTGTTTTGGCATGAGTAAGGGATGCACGCGTGGAAAGTCCTGAAACTGCACCTCCGTTATCATTATCATGTCCCTGCTGAATCACTTGAACAAAAGGAAAGTGTGGCTCAGCCGCCCCTCTGTGTTTTGAGTGGGTTTGAAGAGCTGCAGGCGGGGGGGCTGCAGCATGCACAGGAGTTTCCTCCAAAGCCCAAAGAGTGCAACGTGATCTCGGTTTGTTTATAACCGCCACGAATATAACAAGATGAGCACAGGAGCAGAAAGACAGGTCTGCAGTGGAGCTTTCCTCTCATGCTGCAGAGCTTGACCCCATGATCAACATTACGTTTGCTTTTAAAGATCTAACTCACTTTGACCGCTCTGATTCTTTAAGTCAGGGGAGCTCCTTAGATACTACTGTAAAAGATTATATGTGCTGTATGTGTGTGCCTGTTGTGACACCACACATGTATAGATTTTAGATTTTATGTAAAAAAAAAAAAAAAGGATTAATATCTTGCAAGCGTAGAGGTCAGAGGTACTAACTGTGCTGCTCAACATCCTGCCAACTATCTCTGAAAATAGTAAATGATGCCGCTGCAAATTATTTCCTTAGAAGAGGATTAATCTCCCACTGATTCAGTCGCAGTGCCTTTAATAACCCAGTATCAAGTCACTCATTCAGTTCCTTTTGCAGATAAAATGGAAGGACTCCAAGTTCCCGACCGGGCTGCAAGACTTCACGAGGCTGTGACCTAGCCCTTTAAAAACAAACAACAAGTTGAACGTGAAGTTCTGCCGGCCTGAGGGAAACTCCAGGCGTGTTTTTTACCTCCCATTGTTCAGTCCGTGTGACCAGTTGGACTGGGAGGCTCAGCACATTTTTTTACTGTCACGTTAGCAACTGTTGAGCAACACATCAGGATTCTTTCAACCCTAAAACAGCCTCTGTGCAGAACATCACACATCATGAGCTAGATTTAGATATTTACCACGTTGCACAGTGTTGAATACAGAAGAATTCAAGGTGAAACAGTTGCATTTTTTTTCCGCTCCTGCATCCCAGTTTTTGGAGCAAGAATGGAAAGATTGTGGAGAATAACTAACTCTACAACGCAACATGTTTCATTCTGAATACATGCTGCTGTGTGTGACGCCCGCTGATCGTAATCAGCTCTGAATGTACAGTGAAAACAAGACCCCTGATTGAACCAGAATGAGGCAGATGAATGGAGGAAAAGAATGCACAACGCAGGCTGGAGGACGGAGAAACAAAGCAGCACACAAAGTTTATTCATTCAGACAGAGGGAACATTCAACCCTCCCTTTGTAGATTAACAGTGAGTCAATGTATTTTTACATTTTGACATTCTTTAGAGTTTCTTTTTATGTTATGACTTCTTTTCTGGGTAGCTGAAGTCGATCAGCGGTGTTGGACACTGGCAAGAAACCCTCTGCCCTTTTTTTTTTGTTTTGTTTCTGTTTAAACGTGTGTAAATGATGCCGATGTGATGGGAGCTGGTGGATCTGAATCATTTTGACCGGAAACCAGTCAGATGAAACCAGCGCAAGAATACCCGGCATCATTACAGTAACTGACACAAAAGTCTGAAACAAGTGATGCTGAACCGTAACAGAAACAAAATCTAACACTGAGTACAAATCTAGATCTTTTACCAGCAGACACAGGCGGAGAGGGAAGTAACTACACTTGCATAAGAAGTGGCTGTCCTGGATTTTTTTGTGTAATCAGTGTTTTTCTGGGGTGTCTCCCAGCTGACTTCTCTGGGCATTTCACCATGTCACCAGTCATCAGCACTTGGGCCAGATTACCTATAAATGGCTGGAGTGTGATCTAACTGGAAAACATGGGGAATAGAAACTGAGACGGTCTTATCAATCTCTGATAAGCTCTGTCTTTATGATAGTTCTCCCACTGTGGTTTTGGAGAGGAAGGATTTAGCTGAAAGCCAATTAATTTATGACACTGACACTGTCAATGTATTCTATGTGTACGTTTAAGACTGGATTGTGTTGATTATATTGTATGTGATGCAAAGCATGCATGGTTGTGCATGTGTGTGTACTTTCTGTGATTTCTATAAAGAGTGAAAACATTTTGATGCTTTAAAAATTGGATTATTTTTTTTTTAAACGTTATTTAGGTTTTACTGGAACAAAGCACATAATGGGAAGTGAGTTGAATGAAAGCCGGATATTTTTCTTGGCATCCCAAGTGTTTCTCTTGGTAACAGCAAAAATAATGAAAACACAGTGATCACACACAGAGAGCACATGAAAGAGAGGTGCAGGATAAAAAAACACTGGGCATAATGGGCTAACACTCAAATCCAGTTTTTACACAGGCAACGTTACTCAGCACTGGTTTCTTTAACTAAGAGATAATTAAGCAGTTTGTCAGCTCTCAGTACTGTGCAGCATGTGTGAGTACAGTTGAGACAAGAAATTTTAAAAAAAGTCTATATGATCCTCAAGTGAGAAACAGTCTGAAACCAGTTGAAAACAAAATCAGTTTCAAAACCACATAATGGCATTCTCTTAGTTCAAAGTTATTATAAGATTAACCATATGAAATGCTAAAATAAATGTTTTGGTATGTTTAATGAATCTTCAGATCAAAAGGATCTAGATGAAATCTATTTTCAGGATTATAAAATGAAAGTCTTTTGAAGCGTCACTGATTGAGCCGCAGCGTTTCTGTTGAAAAGTCATTGTTACATAAATGCACGTACAGTGTGTGTCAGTGGGAATCCCTGAGCATTCTGGACATGAGCTGACATGTACAACACAAAATGACTCATCACGAACTCACACATGAATCAGCCACACAGTGAAATGTATGAAGGTAAGGGGTCAACCTGGAGAATGACTCATCAAGTCACATTCTGAACATATGGCTGTGTTAAAACCAAAAGCATGACAGATACATAGACACCCAATGAACTGTCTCACACACACACACACACACACACACACACACACACACACACACACACACACACACACACACACACACACTGGGTTTTACTGTTTTAACCTCTTCCTTTTCCTGCTTCTCCTTTCGCTCCATTTCCTTCTTCATTAGACGTCAGACTGAGTTCTGGTCTGGAAGACATTCCTCTGAGTTTACAGAGGTACTTTACAGTCATGTGGTGTAAATGTTTGCTGTGGTTTCAGCCAACTCCAGCAGTATGCATCTCTGTTTCAAACACAAGGCTTCCAACATGACATTACTATTAAAAGCTAAAGTGAATGTGTCCCGGGCCACACTGAAGGACCGCGACTTCAATTGCAGCCCATTTGAGTGCAAATAAATAAATAATAAAAAAAATAAATTAAAGGATAAGTTCACCCAAAAAATCAGTTTAATCTCTCAATATAAAAAAAATTAAAAATCACTCTACTCATCCCCATGTGGATGGAAAGCTGGATGAAATCTTTCTGGAGCTTCACAGCATTCTCTGACATAACTGGGTACTTGTTTTAAAATGTAAAAAAGAAACCCCAAGATCCAATTTTTTTTTTTTTTTAAATTAAGCCATTATTTGCATCCTTTAAGCACAGCTGACCTCATGCACCCACATCAAAAAGGTGCAAAGATGAAAACATGTTTTCATATCCAGCTGGAATCTCTTTGCTTCCAGAGATTAGGATAGGCTCAACAAGATGTGCTGAACCGTTTTATGGGGGTTATTACACATTATTATATTATATATGTATATATTAAAACACATCCACATGTACTTAAATTCATCAGGAAAATGCAGCACGGTTCTACAAAGAAGCACCAAAAAGGTTTACGGACTAAGAAATTTCACCCAATTTTCCATCAGCATGGTGAGTACATGATGACTGAATTGCAATCTTTGGTTTCACTGAAGCCACAATAAGAACCAAATTGGAATCTGGTTGATAGTTACAATTAAACACTGGCACAAAAGAAACTGGGTGGTTCAAACTGAGTGAGTCATGAGGAGATTTTTAAAAAGCTGACACAAAATGGATGTATGCATTTATTTTAGAGCAGGGAAGTGATATCCAATCACAAGTGGTCACTCAAGAAGCAACTAACACAGGTCTAAAACATGGCCAGAGCAGATCTGAAACATATTTTAAGATTAGCGATTTGGTTGGTATGATCAGTTCTGGAATGCATCCACTGTGTTCCCTCAGGAACTGTTGGTTCTTTAAACTTAACTACACTTCAAATATTGTACTTTTTATGCCACTACAATTAGTGACAGTGATACGAACATGTGATCTGTTTATAAAATACCATGTTTGGATCCAACTACCCAGCACATACTGTATGAAGCAGTTAAATCAGCTTCTCCTCCACCAGCTACAACATGGAAATACTGCTTAAACTACAGTGGCTTAGAAAAACAATAAGGATATATCATGACATATAATAATTTATCACATGAGTACTTTGATACTACAACTTTAGTTTGCTGTCAGTAACAGGGTACTCTTACTTGAGCAAGTTTTTCTAACTTCCAAGGCTATATTGTGCCATAGACACATGCACTTGGGATTAATTCAACATTTTCATGAGGTGTTTGTCCCCACACATTACCACATCCCACACATACATGTAACGATTAATTATGAAAAGAGAAAAAAAGAGTATCCGCATTGAGTTGATCAACAATATACTATATTAACAATAGTATATGAAACACTGTTCCACTTCGTGCAGAAATGTTAGCGCTTATCATTCAAACTGTTACACTGTAATATTTGCAACCAATACAATGTTTTTTTTTTGTGTGTGGAAAGTAACAAATATCACACCCAGGATACAGCTGGACCTGCATTTTCATTACCTTGCAGTACAGTAGTTAACTCATTTGTTGATGTTCCTGTATTTTGCTGAGTCTGCTCTAAGCAGCTGTGGGAGTTTACGCAGTCAGCAGTGCTGACTTCCCTTTTGTTAAAGTTGACTGTTTTCATTCTGTCTATGTTACAGCACTTTGTCGAGAAAATGCTGCTAGAGAGATTGCGCACACAGTGATAACTCAACACAGATTCACAACTCCAGGTTCCTGTTGTCTGAAGCTATAGTGGGCAACAGAAAACTTTCCTGAAGACCAAGGACCAAGGAAAGTTGATCTCATCTGATGTGATTGACAGATTGACAAATCAGACCACCCAGACTCAGTGTAACAGTGTTAAGGGGAATAACAAAACAGTGGAACTAGAGAGGGAATAAAGGAGGAATTAATTCAAATGAGCCAGCTTGTTTACTCTGCCAGCAGGGGGAGTGAGAGGGCTGCGGTCAGTCAGTCACTGCTGCAATGCAAATCATCGGTGACATTTATAATAATAATAATAATAATAATAATAATAATAATAATAATAATAATAAATGTCAGGGGTCAGTTTCTGCAGGCCCTCAGAGGATGGGGTTTGCTCAGTTTTCATAGAGAAAGCACAGCTGACATGCAAGTTCAGGACTGTCTACCCAATGTGTGAGGTCAACTCCATCTGCTGAAGATGCTTTTAGGAGCGCATACCACTAGATGGCGCCAGAGGACAACTTGCGTGTCAACAGAGCGAATCCACTGAAAAGTTGAATCTCGGGGAATTCTTCCCCTTTATATCTTTGACATTTATTTGGCATACATATATGTATTATTTTCTCATACTTACACTTTTGGTATTTAAGTACATTTATTGCCAGAAAAATATTTTTGATACTTCAAATTTGGGGCGGCTGTAGCTCAGCGGGTAGAGCAGGTCGACTAGTGATCAGAAGGTCACTGGTTCAAATCCCAGCTCTGGGCAGCGCTGGGCTGCATGTCGAAGTGTCCCTGAGCGAGATACTGAACCCCACATTGCTCACTAGGGAGTGGGCCCTGCGATGAACTGGCGACTCATCCAGGGAGTACCCTGCCCTCGCCCTGAGACAAGGCTGGGATTGGCTCCAGCAGCAACACTCCGTGACCCCATGGAAAGGGATAAGCGGTTGGGACAATGACAATGACATGACTTCAAATTTGATGTCAGATATTTTATGACTAAAATGTTTGATATGTATTTGTACTGGCAAATTTTACAAAAAGATCTTTTGAAAAAACTCTCATTCTGAGAAGTACAACTTCAGGTACTTTTCACAACACTGGACTTATGTATTACAGAGAGACAGAGAGAATATTATCTTGTGTACAGAACAAGATTGCATTAAAAATGCTTAAAGAACCATTTTGTATAAGCCTTTTGTGTAAGACTGTAACATGGCTGATGACCAGGTGTCTGTATGTAAAATTAAGAGTATGACATTTTAAAAGAACACATTTTTACTGAGATCCATTTCTGTCAGAACGATGCTGTATCTCCTTGTTTAGTGTCTGATCTTTATGTTTTCCTCATTTAATTTTAACTTCTCTTATAAATTAATCCCATTGATGAATGTATTCTTAATTGAACCTATTTACAAAAACATTACTAGTAAACTATTACAGCGATTGCTTAATCTGGGTTTTGTGCTTATAAAATCCCTGATTCAACCGACGGAGTTCAGTCACCTCACAGCCTGATAATGTGTGTGCAAAATAGTGGTGACCTGTTTTAATCTGTAGTGGAGCTATATGTTTGTCTTTTTTTTTTTTTTGTAGTTATGGGCCACGTGGTGATAATTTATCACTGTAATTATAACGACCTTCACGGCTACATAAAAAGCTACCTCCCAATGTCATTAGCCTTTGATGGCTGATTAACTTTTGAAATGTCTGAATGGTTTTCTCTTTTTTCTATCATATATTTGGCTCTACACACACACACACACACACACACACACACACACACACACACACACACACACACACACACACACACACACACACACACACACAAAGATGCAGCTATGTACAAACACAGTTCCCACCCTACAGTCCTAGTTAAGATGTAAACTCCATGTAAACAGACAGACAGCCAGACAGACAGCTCAGCTGTATAATACTGCGGTACTTAAAGGCCTGTGACTGAGAAGCACAGATCAATAGAGTCATTTTCAGCAGTCTGGAGGATTATCCACCTCACTGCCCACTGATGCGATGCAAACTAAACACACACACACACACACACACACACACACACACACACACACACACACACACACACACACACACACCACTCACCCGCGCGCGCGCGCACACACACACACGTCCTGCAGCCAACAGTGTCCTCAGACTGTCAGTGGATCCATATTTTCACAGGACATTGACTAACAAGATTTTTCCTGTTTTTAGTTGCTGGCTCAGTCCTGTCCTTCCTTTTTCACGAGTACATGGTTTCATTATTTTAACCTCATGGTAAAGCTTTTAAATGATATGAAACGCTGTATTTACTTTAATAATTATAAAATGGGTTATTGCAATGTAATTGCAGTTAATTGCAGTTAAGAAATGTCCCTGCTTGCAGGACAAATAAAGGAAAATCTGATTCTGAATTCTGATTCTGTTTATATCCCTGTTTCAGTTTATAAGAAAGCAGAGGAGTGATCTAACAGTTTGCCTACCTTAATGTGGTGCAGTATAATCTTAATATGGAAGTACACATCTGTTAGAAATTATGAAAGAGTACATAATGTGAAATAAATCAAAATGTAAACTTGGTAGGTTTTGATAACCAAATAAAAATGTTGAGATAAATGGAAAAAAATGCATTAGTTGCTTATTAATACATAATGATGAAAAATATCCACCATGTATGTCCTTTCTGACAGAAACAGACTTCCAGATAATCCATGAAAAGCAGGTTGAAATGATCGAGATGAAACCAAATTAGGTTACAAAATCAGAGGCCCCTCATGTTCACTGTGCCAGTCAGTCAGGTCAATAAAGGCTGAACCTGGGTCAAGGTTTCCTCTCTATGGGAGACATTAGCAGCTGACAATTACAGTGAGAAACAACCCAACTAAAGACCCAGCAAGCTTGGTGCTTAATTAGTTTTTAGTGCTGGACTCTCCACCACCCATCTCATTTCTATTCTCATTTCTATTCCCCAGGCGGCCCTTGTCAAGCCAGCAGCCCGACCCTCAAGCTCGTTCTCACGCTCATCCGCCTTGATTGATTTCCAGGGAGCGACGCCGGCTGGCCTGAGCCCACTGGCCGAGCTGTAGACCGCCTGGCCCGCGCAGAGGGGTCGGCCAGCCCGGAGGGAGAGGATGGATGGATGGATGAATCTCCCTCCGATCTCTTATCAGCCAGAGCAGCTTCTAGTGGGAGGACGGGTGTGAATAGTCCACACACCCACGCACACACACACACACACACACACACACACACACACACACACACACACACACACACACACACACACACACGATCACTGTCTCCCCCTCTGTTCTCCACTCTTTCACGAGCGCACACACGCGAACACATCCACACACGCACGCGGAGGGAAACCTGCGCCCGACGTGTTCCCACAAACAACAGAGACGCAGATAATCAGACGCTTTAGCGGGACAGAACCGGTCCATTAGAACTGTTAAAAAGATCTGATCTGTATCTGAGTTCTCGGGAGTGTCGTTTCTTATTACGCTGACTCCTACACAGATAATGTGATCAGAATGTTTTCTTGAAAATATATACATTTGCGTGTTTGCGCGTGACAGCTGAGGCCACATCAGCCTGTAGAAATAAGAGGGAACGATCCGTGGCAGATGCTCATGCACATGGGAACCACAGCATGTCATTTCACACCGCAGCACGCAAAATGGCAAGACAATTGCGCTATCCAAATGTAATGAGTAGAGCGATCCAATTAGTAGAATTGTTGTTATTATTTACACAGCTTTTAATTGATTATCTATTCACCACGTCATGAGTCACGTAATGACAGCAGGACAATCATACAAAAACATTACAATCAATGTCAAAGGTCACAAAAATATATACACATGAATAAAATATTGTCTTTATAGTTCATACAACTATGAAGAGGCACCAACTTCATTTTGAGTGTTCAACTTCAGAGGCGTCTAAACATCATTCAGTAACAATACACTAAAACGAGGTAAGCCTCATTGGTCCAGATCAACTTGAGTCAACATTTAAAAGTGAGTCCAGATTCATTATTAAGGCAATCTGTTTGGGGAAGACCTTTTAATCACAAGAGAAAGATCTTCATTGAATGTTTATTTTTTTATACTTATACCAAGAAAAAAAAACCTGTTCATATATATATATATATATATATATATATATATATATATATATATATATATATATATATATATATATATATATACACACACACACGCCAACTTCTTGTTTCAAACAGTGTTCTGGGGACCTTACTTTCCTTTGAACACAGCTTATTTATTTACTCGTGGGAAAAATATATATTTGAGTTTGTATTATCATCTCGTTGATAGTGTAAACATTCTCCAAAACTACATAGAGCCCACCTAAAGATGTTCTTATGGAAAATAGAAAGATGTCATTTTGAAGGCATTTGGGGATTTAACTGTACCAAATGACATCACAACAATACAACTTTCTGTCTGGTGCTCAATTTCGAAATGTAAAACTTCATCTAAATGTAATCACTAAAAGGTTTGTTGAGGTTCTGACTCTGGACGAAAACTCATCATTCATGTATGTAATGGTGTGTGTGTGTGTGTGTGTGTGTGTGTGTGTGTGCGCGCGTCGGTGTGAGAGAAGAAGGAACGACTGGTCGGCAGAAACAAACACGCGCACCACACTCTGCCTGTCTGCTGTGTTCTCGTAACACCTGCGCGCGCCTCTCTCTCTCTCTCTCTCTCTCTCTCTCTCTCTCTCTCTCTCTCTCTCTCTCTCTCCAGAGCTCTTCTTCAAAGTGTGCTCGAGACAAGAGTTGTTGTTCTTTCCGCCTGGTGGTGCCACGCGCCGAGCATCATCGTCACCATGCCTCGAGGATTTTTGGTGAAGAGAAACCGGCGGTGTTCCGCTTCATATCGGTCCCGAAACAACAGCAATGGCAAACCGGTCCCGTCTGACGGTGACAGGACCAACAGTGACATTTCTGAAGTGACACAACCAGAGGCAGTGAAGGAGAACGAAGTTCTCAATGTTTTCCCGTTTGACCGGCAGGATGGACAGCTCCCAGTGTGCCGCGAGGACTCCGCCGGTGTCAGAGAGGCTTGGAGCCCGCACGTGGAGTCCGCGCTGGAGGCGGAGGCGGACCGTCGCGCTCAGCTACCAGAGACTGAAGAGCAGGTGAGCGAGGTGGACGTTTTAACTCCAGATGGTGATTTCTCCTACTTCTCCTTCCCTCCTCCTCCTCCTCCTCCTCCTCCTCCTCCACGCGACTTGACGTTGACAGAGTCTTGCAGCCCTGTTAAACCGGTCGGCACCAGACTGATAGAGCAGCCTGGGGAAGGGGAGAAGCAGTCGTTGTTCCCCGTCAGGTGCCTCACAGCATCCCCAGTGTCGGAGTTACCGGAGCTGCCGTTCCTGGTGAGCTCCACGCCGACTTCAGTGTCCGCCTCTTTTGAGAGGCTTCTTGCGGGCAGCAGCCGCCACGCGCCGTCCTACGGGCACGGTGACAAATACGACACGAGCATGGGTCATGTGCACCTGTTCCCGCCGCTGACACTCATGAACCAGGAGCAGCACCACGCAGCGAGAAAACGCACGTTCCTTGAAGCGGACCAACGCCTGAACAGCAATAGACACAACAAACAGTCCGCGGGCAACCCGTCAAAGAAACCCAAAGTGAACCGCAAACTCAACTTCGAGGATGAGGTCACGACCTCTCCGGTTCTGGGTCTGAGGATCAAGAAGGAGAGTCCCGAGCTGAGGAGACAGCGGGAGAAGTCGTCTGCTCCCACCGGAAACCAGCCGCTGGGAGAGTTCATCTGCCAACTTTGCAAAGAGGAGTACCCCGACCCTTTCTCCCTCGCGCAGCACAAGTGCTCCCGCATAGTGCGCGTGGAGTACCGGTGCCCCGAGTGCGACAAAGTCTTCAGCTGTCCCGCAAACTTGGCCTCCCACCGCCGCTGGCACAAACCTCGTCCGGTGAACAACCAGGGAGGAGAGACTCCGACAAACAAGAGCCAGCCCTTGAAAGAGGCACGAGGTCTCATTCAGCACGAGAGGCAGCCGGTCGAGATGGAGGGCAAAGAGAACGAGCTGCTGCGCATCAACACTAATCAGCACCACGCAGCGCTGGACAGTTCCCGCATCAGGCGCGAGCCGTCCCTGCTGCTGCTCCACGGTCGGTCTCGGGACAGTCAAGACAGAGACAGCCTCGCGCCTCCTCTCTATGAGTCCTCGCTACACTACCCAGTTGAAAGCTGCCTGGACCTGCAGCCGCAGGTGAGAGCGGCAGACAGCCCGCCCTCGAGCCTCCTTCTACTGAACGGCAACCCAGACGAGCGCGCTGACCTGCCCCAGCAGCCGCCGCCGTCACTCCCGCATCCTCCCTCACCGTTTGTACAGTCGATACCGGAGGAGGAAGTGTACGAGTGCCGGTACTGCGGCAAGAAATTCCGTCGACAGGCTTACCTGAAGAAACACCTGGCTGCGCACGAGATGACAGCGCGAGCGTCTACGCCCCCTTCACCATACGGCCAGGCGCGCGAGACCAGTGGCGGCCAGAGCCAGGTGTTCCTGTGTCACCTGTGTGGTGCGCGCTTCCCGTCGCTTGAAATCAGAGACAAGCACCGTCTGTGGCACGCGATGAGGGACGAGCTGCTGGCGGGAGCGCTGGGAGGAGGACTCAGACCAGATGTGTTCCACGCGCAAGGGGAAGATAACGGCAGGGAGTGCGAGCAGCAGCAGCAGCAGCAGATCTTCACGTGCAAGCACTGTCCGTCCACATTCTTCAGCTCCCCGGGGCTCGCGAGACACATCAACAAGTCTCATCCCGCCGAGAACCGGCAGGTGATGCTGCTGCAGATGACCGTGCGACCGTAAAACGCGCGCGCGAGAGACGGACGCACTCAGCAGACAACATGAGCCGTCATTACGAGGAAACTATTAACTGTTCGTTGTTTTCATTCAAATTAAAGCCCACGTGTATTTCAGCTGTCATATGTCCGGACTGGGGCCTGTTTGTTGAAGCCTGCCCGAAAGCCTTTTGAGCAGGCTTCAACAAACAGGCCTCACTGCGTGTTATCAGTGTAACCACAGGACAGGGCTGAAGTAAAGTCAGCGTGCCTTTTGTAGCAAACGTCATCCATGGTATCACACTAGTGCTGTCCATGGTTCTGATTTTTAAACGAACGCCCCGCTGAAACTTGTACAAAATAAACTATTTCTTTTGTTACATTCCTTTTTCGTTAAAGGGGGGTAAGGTCAGTAATACAAACACGTTTCTAGACTGTGTTTCGGTAGTTCTATTCTCATCATGGGGATATAATTCTTTATCTGTATTGACACAGATGATGCCGGCTTTTTTCAGCTTTTCCCGCATCCTCTCATACCACACCCGGCACCCTGTACACGATTTGACATAAGATCGCAGTAACTCCACAGGCTGCGTTTGACTCAAGGGCTGTTTTGATTTGGCCACATTTACTGAAACAAGGAATGGCCGTACACTCTACATTTAATCTCACCGTTAACATACTTCTGTGGCAAAGTAATCAGATTATACTAAAGCAAAGGAGGAGTTACCTACTGGTGTAATATGTAGCGACCTGTGATAATATAGAAAGTGACCTTCCTTAGCCCCAAGAAGTGGGGACAGAATCAATGTCCTGTTTCAAAGATGATTTCATGTACAGTAAACAATATAAAGAAACAATAAAACAAAGAGAAAATAATCAGATAGACCATAATATGCCTTTTATAGTAAATGTGCCAGTTAACTTCTCAGCTATAAAAAATATTTTCATACAGAATGTAACTTTAATGTTAGTACTGCTAGTAAAAAGAAATGTCTTTTGTCTTTATTGATTATAAATGACTGTTGGAAATATTTGCTAAATGCCTTCATGATGCTAAAAATGTCATTGTGGTTCTATGAAGCCTATACAGTACTATTTTGATATGTTTGCAGTTGAATGTGAAATTTATTGTAAATTATTGTCAATAAATGTTAACACAGTATAATTTCTGAGGAGTCCAGCCTACATGTTACACACACACACACACACACACACACACACACACACACACACACACACACACACACAAACACAAATCAGTCCTGGGTCAGTGGTACGAATCATTTATTGTCAAATTCCATCATCGTTGTGTGTCCAAAAGAGACAGTACACGTTTACATACTACAGGTCTGACAGTAACATATTTTGAGGAGTCATGTGTATATTGTGAAACAGCTGTTAAATGGTCAACACATGCAGTAAGTCTTGAACTGGTGTCATGCAGTATGTACAGTCAGTAGTTACATACATCAGCTTTGTTCCGAGCTAACGTCTGGACCGCAGCTTAACCCGTATCCATCACAGCCGGCACGTTCACAACATCCATCGACACAGGCACAGAACATTTTTATTGACGACCGTGTTTCTGCGGTTGATATGGCTGCTGGAGAAAAGGTAGTCCGACTTTTTTTCATCCATATTTAGACAACCCGAATGTCCCGTTCTAGTCAGAACAATATTTCTACAAATTTGAGTCCAAATCCTACAGACTATCGGGGTAGTTGAAATTTATTTGCTAAAACGCTTCAGGGCTTTTTAACCTATGTTGTATATTTTGGTTGTTGCTGATCAAGATTTTTAAACCAAACAAACATGCATTAAAAGAGTCATACATCTGACTTCAGTCCACTTTAGTGAGCAGATAATTTGTGCGAATCACTGAAATCCTCAGCAGTATTTTAATTCTTTTAAACAACTTGAAGTGTGAAATGTCTCACCTTTTCTTTGGGACATAATGGCAGCATCATGACTCGCTGCTATTTTAATCCATAGAGTATAAACGAGTGTTGCTGTCTGGGACAGAGCTTGGGATGTATTGAACAGGTTCAGGTTGTCGAGTTGTTTACAGGACACAGTCGGCGACTGGCAGATGAGCTGTAGTCTATATACAGCAAGTACAAATCAGTCCCAGAGTGCAATGGGGCTACTGGACCGCATGCCTCAACCGATCAATGGTGCTTCAATCTCAGCAATAATAACAATTGTAACAGCAATAATTTAAAAGGGACAACTCAAATCTCGGCTGACTTCAAATGTTCACAAACAAAGAAACAACGTGAGTTTAACAACCCCATGGAGGGGTCAAAATAAACTAAACAAAACAATCTTACAGTCCTGTTTCTCTCTACAGAGAATCTATGGCTGCAATAAAACAAACAAAATTAAACAGTAACAGAAAATACAGCCGTGAAAACACTTAACTTCAAGCAGTGAAGCATAATGCAAAACCTTAAACTGAGATCCAGATTTGCCAATTGAAATCTTTCATATGTGCATGTTTCCTTAACCAGGGATGAGGCAACTGCAAAAAAACAAAATGGAGATGTGGAAAACAAGCTATCATGTAGGACGGTAGACAAGATGGATGTACTTTAACAATGAAAGCTTATTTGAAACACTTAATTTGAGTTGAGCTGAGCTGAACTGATGGAGTGCTGAAATCAAGTTGTTGAATACACAAAGATCATCTATAGTAGTGTTAAATTCTGTGGTTACATGCGAATCCCCTCTATCCAGAGCTGGAAGAGGGGACGAGTCTAAATATAAGAGTAACAGGAAAAAAAAAAGAAGCGATAAACTGTTCATATTCAAGAGATAAGTTGACATCCTTTCCTTTTTCTTTTCTTCCTCTCTTTGGCCTCTGATCTACAGTATCTCTCTTTTGTTTTTCCTCCTTCCACAAACAGTCCTTAACTAAACCTGCCTCAACAGACATGGAGCCACACTGAGCAATATGTCAAATGATTACAAAAAATGTGAGGAAATAATGGCCTTACAACAGTTTTGCCTTCTTCTTTTAGATTTATCCTGGCTGTGGTACCAAGATTATACTTGTAACTAGTACAGACAATTACTTAAGCTACGATGAAATTATCTTAAAACTCCTTGAAAATGAAGTGCAAACTGGTTATGAAAAGGAAAAAAAAAACATTCAAACATAAAATCTTGTAGTGTCAACCCATTTGAAGCAGATATGTGGTCCGAGGTTAAACCACAGTTTGGCTTTGGCAGCTATTCTCACACAACAGTATATACACAACAAGCCTCCTCACACTGTACACATTCTTATAGATATTCATATATCTACTATATATATATATTTATACTCATACATATATAGATATACATAATGTATATATATATAGTCAAAGGAACAAGGAAAGAATAGCTGTGGTTCGATTGCATCAGATGACGGAGTGACACTGAACTTAAAAATACAGCAACATTCGTGTTTGGGTCAAAACACACTATACAGTCAATTAAAACAAACAAAGGAAAATAAATGTAACGAACATCAGTGCTTGTCCACATTTTACAGCAAAAAACCCCAAAAAAACTAAACATGCTTCCTCTTTGATCAGTAACGTGTCATAATTTCTAGAAAGCGCTTTTCTCTCCTTTATGAAGGACAATATTCCCTCCATCACTGCTGTAACACTGTCTCACATGGATTCACTGTCAGCCCCTTAAGTTCAAGGAGGGGATTTTCTTCTGGGTTCAAACACACGGAGCGTTTTTGGCTTGAGAGCATTGCCACATCCACGATGACACGTTTCTATTCTTGTAAGCAAATAGATGAGTTTGTATTTACAGTTAATGAGGGCAGAATATAAAGTGACCTCTTATCTTTTTTTTTTCTAATGCCGTACTGAGAACAAAAATAGACTTTTATCTTACTTTCTTCGAGCAACACAAGAGGTCAGACACTGAATTTATCCATATTATATCAAAACCCATGTTTCTGTCTGTACACATATGGACTGACTATTGTACAAATATACAGATTCCCCATAGGGACCTTCAACAGTGTCAGCTTTTGTGTCTCTTTGCTCAGCAGTTTGATCTCAATGTATAATGTGGCACACTTAAGCTGTTTGCAGTACTGGTTACACTGGGGTTTGTGCAATTTCTAACATGGCACAGATTATTATGAACTAATACTGCACTGCTAAGGCTGCTCTTGTTCTAATGTGGCAGAGATCAGCATGCTGCCGTACTGTTTCAAATGGTTGTTTGACAGCAAAGCTAAGGATTAATTCAGTAGCTGCGAGCAGTTTCAAAATGAAGTAACAGTATAATATAGTCCACAGAAAATTATTACATGATTTTGAGTGTACAATTGTGCGATAAAGCAGTCTGTACATAAAAGGCCAGTGTCAGATCAGAACGGCAGCATGCTGGAGAAGATGGGATGAGCCCGGGAACTCCGCACATCATTTTTCCTGTTAAATTTGATGTGTGTCATATTTAATTTGATTTAAGTACGATCGATGACCAAATTTCCTCTGAGAAAACATCTTTCGAGGACTAAAGAGTCTAGTTTGGACTAGGCCGGAGAGCTTAAGTTTTATTGGCCGATCCAGAGGAGCGTCGCAGCTTCATGGACATGCGGCTCTTGCTAGTCCGAGGAGACATGGGGGACGCCGAGTCGCTCCCGGCCTCCCCAAGAGCCGGACTTTCTCCCCGAAGAATCTCTAGGCAGGAGCCTGAGGAGGAAGATGAAGAGGAAGGGGAGATTGTGAGGGGAGGACAGGTGAGGTGACGAGGGCACATGGATGGGGGAGGCAGGGATAAAGGAGAGGAGGTAAGTAAGAGTAGAAAAGGATGAAGGGACGACAAGAAAATATCATCACACCCCTTTAAGTTCTTCTTAATGCACAAGTTCCTAGAGTCACACAGGCAGGACAGACAGAATGACAGACACACATTCACACACGGGACAACAGACAGACAGCTAGAAAGACAAACAACATGAAAGCTCTATTTTCTCAGTTTTACCTCTATATACTGGATTCAGGCTAGATCCCTAGAAGCCACTCGATGAAAATCACATGGTGTTTAACTGACCTTTCTACTTCTTATGCCAGACAAACACGACACACCTTATCAGTCTGAAAAAGCCAGCCACATGTTGTGCTTCTACACTCATCCTTGTGAGCCCTCTGAGACCGCATGTGTCATTAAAAGCGTTATAAATAAACTTGTCTTGGCATCAAATGTTTTAACACCTGCCTTTTACCATCTGCTGTCGAGGCAACAACTGTTTTGTGATTTAGTGATAACACAAAAGAAGAGCGCTGTAGCTAAACATACTGTTCTTCAACGTCACTTGTAATGTCAGCTGATTATTTTCTCCATCTTTCTCTTATAAGATACTGTAGAAGAGATGGTCCTAATTGGATTGGACGTATAGTCTCATAAAGAGACAAGTATTGCTCACTTATATGCCCAAACAGCACTGAGTAAAACACTGTTGGTATTTAGCACTGTGGTGTCAAATGAAGAGGTTAAACGGTTTAAAGAATGTCATATTTTTACAAGCAACAAGACTTTCACTTGACTGAGTCCAGTGGGACCTTAGTAATGGCTTCAGCAGGTCAAGTAAATATATATATATATATATAAAAATCTAAAATCAATGACCATTGAGTTTAAGGCTGATACTGAAGCTATACTAAGTACAGCAACAAGAGAAGCTAAACTGAGCCTCTATCTATACAGCATACCATTCACAGCTAGCATGAAGGACCTTCTGCTTCAGACCCTTCCCCTTCACCCTGAGCAGGTTAAAGCTGTCTGGTGGTTTGGGGACCATTACATACAAAGCACTATGCTCCTCTAGAGGAGAGGAGAGGAGAATAGAGAAGAGGAGAGGAGAGGAGAGGAGAGGAGAGGAGAGGAGAGGAGAGGAGAGGAGAGTTTGGGGAAATAGATAAAAGAGGAGAGGAAATAAAAGGTAAATATATGGAAAAGAACGTAGATGAGAGGGCAGGGAAGAAAAGGAGAGGAAAGGAAACAAAAGGAAAGGAGTTGGAAGGCAAGGAGGGCAAGTAATAAGAAGAGATGACAAGACGGAAGGTAAGAATGAAACACAAGAAAGGAGGAAAAATGAGATAGAAAAGGGGATGTAAGGAAATAGAAGGTATGAAAATAGGGAAGAGGATGAAGGAACAGTCCAGGAGGAAGAAGGTATGGTCAGAGAAAAGAAAGAAAATACATAAAAATGAATAAAAGCAAGGAATAAGAAGTTGCCACACATGTAAAGAAATAAAAAAACAAGACAATACATTAAACAGGATGGAATGGAAGAAAAACACAGAAACAGACTGACGATACACAAACAACATAACACAACATGAACACACATTTATGGTGATACAGAGAACATTTCAGCTCAGTTGTTTCTTTGCTTAACTTTGCTTTCCCCACCACTAAGTTAATGATTCCATATGCATCGATACAAACAACTGTAGTGAAAAAGAAAGAATTGTTAGTTTCAAGTTAAACAATGTATGTGTGAAACTAAATTAGATATATGCTTACCCACTTCACAATACGGGTGTGTGTGTGTGTGTGTGTTTGTGTGTGTGTGTGTGTGTGTGTGTTGCTGACAGTGCTACACCATATCAAAACCAGGATGAGATGAGCATACAAAAGGTAAGAGTTAAAGGTTTCACCAGGTCAGTGTGACATTGCAGGTTAACAGAACAAAAAGGAAAACTACTGAGTGAGTGAAAACACGAGAGAGCAGAAATCTCACATTGTTATAAAAAAAGGACGTGCCACTTTCATCATGCCACTGAGTGTAGTCTGGTATGAAGCAGATCTAACGCTTAAGGGAAAAAAAGCTGCACACGTTGTTCAACAGGATTGTTTTCAAAAAGAGAGCGCTGAGGTTCATGTTTTTATGTGCAACTTAAATGATATATATGTGATATCTGCAACCATAGTTTTTGGATATTGTATTTACAGAGGCAAATTTCCCTTCCTGTGGACCACAATGGGCATATTAGTAGTCTGTAAATAGTTGTTAACTACTACTAACTAAGATGCTGATCATAACAACCTAATAAGGTGATGATGAGTCAGTATTTTTGTAAAGCCTCTACGCTGCCCCCCCAAGTGACTAAAATAATCAGCTAATGCATGTTTAACACGGCCACAGCGATGTGCAGCTTAAAAGGAGCAGTTTTAGAGGTCTGTTCAACAGTTCAGCTACTCAAGTTCAAATATCAATGACTGATGTCATTAATCTGATCAAACAAGTTGTTAAACAACAGGACTACTGTTCCAGCTTGTGTTTCAAGATGAAATGACAGGTAATGAAACAGAGCTCATCATTTAGCTCGAAAAAGAAAATCATCTGTTTTACCCTAATGCCCCTGTTGCTACGCAGTCTGTTCAATCATACAAAACTGCCCCCACAGATGAGCTGAAAATGACACTTCCTTTTTTTTTTAAACATTACAGAACTATAAACACATGCAGACCTGGTTGGAAAACACAGAGGAGAAAAGTTAAGAAAACACACTGTGGTCGAGCGAGGACTTGGAGGAGAGCAAAGGTTAGGCTGAAACGCAAGTAGGAAGAGCCAATCAGAACGGGGCGTGTCAATCATGTGACCAGGCTTACCTTTTAGCTATAGGCAAGTGAGACAATACGATCTAAAGGAGGGGGGAACAAAAAGAAAAGGAGAAGAGGAAAGAAAAAAAATAAACCAAAATAAAAAAAATAGGTAAATTAAACAAATAAATTAGAAAAATAATAATAATAAAAGAAAATAATAAAATAAATAAACAAAATAAATGAAATAAAAACAGAAAGAGAGAAGATTGTTTGATCATTGTGCTGTTAGGGGTG
>JARJLU010014061.1:0-25003 GCA_030272975.1 Sparidentex hasta
AGGTGGGGGAGAAAGGTAGTGGGGGAGGATAGGCTGCAGGAAATTGCCAGGTAGTTTCCAGACCCACTTCCCTGTGTTGCGCCCAATTAATCAGGGCTACATCTGTGTTGGATGGACCTCTACCCCAAGGGGAGGGGGTGGAGCACAGACGTTTGTGTTTTGCCTGTATATGCACGCACACCGCGCGTGTGTGTATGTATGTTCGTGCTACCTGTGAGAGTGTGTGTTACAGTGAGTGAAGGGGGGGTTTTGTGTGTTTTGTGAGTATTTGCCGGCGAAGATGGGAGGAGGTTGTTGATGCAGGGCTTATTCCAGCCTCGCAGTCAAAACTACAGTCACGGACATCCTTCTCTGCTCCACCGTCCTCCCGGTTTCAGCGTCGGCGAAACCCCCCCCCTCACCGACCTCAACACGTTCAAACACACACACATGAACACACACACACAACCTTCTCCGCTTTGCTGGGTCTCGCCAGGAGAAGGATCATTTTTCAGCACCTGTGTAGCTCAGTGCCTGTATGTTTACTTCCTGAAGCTTCTGGCACACCTGGACCCGAGCTACCCCTCCTTCTTTCATCTCTGCTCTCCAGCTTCCCCCCCCCCCACTCTCTCCCCTGTTTGGCTGTTATGTCTCCAGTCTCTTTCCAGGTCTATTCATATGAATAACAAATGAAATTGAATAATGTGAGGCCAGTCAGAGTGCAAGTTTCCGCGGAGAAAAACAGCAGCCCCTGCTCGATTCGCTCAGGTTGTGCCTGAACGGATGCGCGAACGTAGTTAACGTTACATCTTTAGTTTGCCTCTCCGCACAAGCTGTCAATATCGTACCTCCGAACATCTCTCACCTTCTGAATGCGGCGTGAGAGGGATCGAAAAAAAGGTTTGATTTGAAGAGTGTATCTCATTTCACAGCAGTCTGCGCTAAGATAGTGTCTGCACTTTCTGTAATTCAGCGCTGGAAATCAATTGATTAAATCAGGCTTTTCAGTCGGAGAAAATCTTTGGACTTCACACAATGAAACTACGAGGACATGTCCTATCGTGTCCTGGTGCGTATTAATGCAAGTGTGTGGCTGCACGTGTGTGTGTGTGTGTGTGTGTGCGTGTGTGTGTGTGTGTGTGTGTGTGTGTGTGTGTGTGTGTGTGTGTGTGTGTGTGTGTGTGTAGCTCACGATCCTGTGTGGAGGCCTGGCATAGTGTGGTGCAGTGCAGAGTGGAGAGGAGAGACAGCTGCCCTGACAGATGCCGGGAGGCAGGACCCCACTGGGAAGCAGAGGGAGGGAGCTGGCACTGTCTCACCCCAGCGGAAACACCATAGGCTGCAGAGGAAGTGGGCAGGGGGACAAACCAGGGGCTCAGTGTGTGTGTGTGTGTGTGTGTGTGTGTGTGTGTGTGTGTGTGTATGTGTGTATGTGTTTGTGGGAGAAAGAGAGAGAGAGCTACTTTGAGAGGACCTTAGCAGTTGGTCATGTATGTATGTATTTATGTGTTCTGATGCACACACACACAGCAGTATACAGCATAGACGTCCAACCAATCAGGCTCGCTACGCCCCCCATGCTGTGCCCGTATTAGCCCAACCTCCACTGATAATGTGTAGGATCCACGGCCGTGCTCGACGGCGGGACACACAAAGTAATGAATCTTCATTTAAATGCATTTTCTTCGCGTTTTGATGACACATGCATTGAAACTACCGTGGAACAAACGGGACTGCAACAAGAGAGTCAACACAATTAGCATGATGTTCATATAATATAAATAACATACGTGTAATTAAATAAAAAGTAGAAAAAAAAGTTTGACTACTGCATAAAAAATGCACTACGGCCTGATCTGTAGTCTGCTTACTGAGCCAGTACACCAGCACACTGTTCATATACAGTCCATACAGCAGCGGCTGGTAAATCATACATTTCCTTACATATGCATCCTGAGCTGTACTTTTAAATGCTTTTAGTAAATATTACTTTTTCTTTTTTTTATCTGACCATTTTTTGTGGTGCATCGTGATAATGACTGGTATCTCTGATAAATGTCACCAGCTGTGGAGTTTGTAATCTGTATGTTGCTACTTCAGCATGCATGTGAGGCCGCACAGGTTTACACTTGGGTTGTCTGTTGTTTCTAGCAGGACACCGGACATGTCACAGTGTAAATTTGTTACAGTTCAAGTCCTACCTATTGCATGCAGAGGGCTTCAATACAACTCAAGGCAAGCAGATAGAATCAGTCTCAAGAGAACCAACGATGAACGAAGAAATCTTTCCCCGGCCCCTAGTTCACATGATGGTTAGAATTACAAAAAGTGAAGTCTGACGGGAAGCAGAGACACTGTGGTGACCAAACCAGATGTTTCAAGCCAAAACACAGTGTTTCCCTAACCCTAACCAAGTGGTTTTTTTTGTGCCAAACCCTAACCAAGTTAAGGTTAAGCACAGCACTGTGACAACATTGAAAATTAAGACTATTAAGAAGATTAAGAAGAATTGATATTATTGGGCGTCTTGTTCAAATTTTCTCATTCAAGTACGGAAACTGTCAAATTCACAATGTAACCAGATCACATGTTATCTGAACACAATCCACCTCCACAGTACAGTAATTACATGAAGACTGTGTGATAGCCACAGCTGATACTGTTGACCTGGTCAAACGAGATCTTTGGCGTGGCGACATAGCATGACATGTCGGGGCGGAAAGTGTAACCATGGCCCATAGCGTTCACCAAGTTGTTTTTTTAAGAAAGTTATGAAGCGAGTTGACAATATCCAGACAGCAGCAGGTGGCTGCCCTGGCCTGAGCCGTGGAGGCAGGAGCGCGGCATGTGGGCAGCTGCCTGCTTGGTGTCACTGAACAAAGACCCGGAGTACTTTGAACAAAGTACAAAGCGTTGATTCAAGTCTTCACCTTTCGTCTTTGATTGAATCAATTCACGAGATCCAAGGGAAAATCAAACACCTGATAAAGAACTTGACATCTTTAAATGAAGTGTTGTTGTCATTGCTTGGTTTTTATCTTACTATCTCAATGAATTACATACACGTGATTCCACTTCCTGCACAAAATAACTATTAACAACTGTGCAGTTTTCTCCTTTGCCAGAACTGAAAGTTACAGGAAACAGCTGTTTTGGTGTGATGTGTGTATATGTCTATGCAGAGGTGTGTTTGTGGGTCTGTACGAACTCTTTAGGGTGTGTGTGTGTGTTTGTGTGTGTGTTGCCGGAGGCCTGGTTTGCATGCAGCGTGCAGAAGACTAATGCAGCTGCAGGGCCTGCACAGTAGGAAGTGTTGCCATGGTGAGCCGGGCCTTTGGGACCGGGAAGACCGTCCTCGTAGTCCACATGGTCGCTGCAGCTGTCTTTGCTATGTGCCTTCTAAGTATTCAGCATCAAAATACGAATTACACTACGTTAAAAATGTTGATTAAGTCCGTTGCGACGTGGTGACAGCTGTAGCGGTAATGGCTACCTCAAACTGAGCTTCCTCCTTCCTGCCTGTCTCAGACACAGCAGCTGACAGAGGAGGAAGTCCCCGGAGATCATGTCCACTGGGACCGGTGCCACAGAGGCAGTGCCCACAGAGAGCCACAGTGACACTGTCCAAGCACAATGTGTCTGTTATAGTCAGCCGTGTGTGACGAGCTAAGGAAGGGTGATCTTATGAGGGGTTTTTGTTTCTCAGAGGGGGCGTCAAAGAAAAAAAGGCAGTGTGCTGGACAAATGTATGCAAACACTTTTAGGAATAAAAGAAGAAGAATTTTAGGGGAGTGCACTTGTTAGATTTATTGCTGGGAGTTAAACGAGGAGATCGGCACCAGGCTGCATGTAGCTGGAGTCTTAGCTTAGCTTAGCTTAGCTTAGTCACTCATTATGCTAAATCTAGACAGTTAGATGTGAAAAAATATATATAAAATAAAATCCTAGTGCTAGTTGGAGCAATTTGTCATATGTAGATAGAGCTAGCTGTTTCTCCTTGTGTCCAGTCTTTGTGCTAAGCTAACCGGCTCATCCATTTTTAAGCAAGACATGCAAGTGGCATCAATCTGCTTATATAATTTAATAGTTGAAGAATGTTGTTTTAAAGCCAAATTCAGTAATATCGCAATACCCTTACAACATTACCATCATTACTGTATTACTTCTGAAGACGCCACAGTATGCTGAACCCGGTTCAGGTCAAGAGCTCTGAGGTCTCATTCTGGACCACTTATAAACAACCCAGGGATGTGTTGCTAAGACAGGGGGAAAGGGAGCTACACTATATAGATGCGATGAAATAAAAGTGTGCATAATTATCTCCATCTCAGCTGGTGACACAATGGGCCTATGTTTAGCAATTTCTCAGTTGGAAGAAAAACACATGCTGTGGGCCTGAGAGGACTCTGTTAATCTGTGAATATGTGAAGGAAGGGTACACGTCTGTATACGACAACACACAACTGAGACTGTATTTGAGGCGCGGCACCTCCTGGCTTTTAATTTGTTTTTTTTAAAGAACTTTATTTTATTCCTTTTTTGAATTGGTGCTTCTTCTTTAAACACCATGATAGGATGTTAGTTTGGTGCTGATATTTCAAACTTGGTTTCCCTTTTGTTCCCTCTCACGTAATACAATTACATTTCTACTTACTCAGCAGCTATTATTGTTGTAGTTGTTGTATTATTGTTGTAGTTTTAATATCATGTGTATTATTTAGTCGTGGCTCTCAGGTCTCTTGTTGTTGAAAACTTTTTTCACATTTGTTACCCGAAAAGGAACAAGTGTCTCAGTCGTGTTCAGACATCGAGAAAAAGACTTTACAACATAGTTTTCAGATCACAAAATGCAGTACAATTGCTAGTGAGCAGTACTATTACTGGAAACCAAAATGACTCCTTCATTACATTTCTCACCTCTGGGTTCCCCATCTGAACCTTTGCTCTGCTCATAAAATAAAATCCTTAGTGATGAACGAAGCAGCTCACAGGAAAATGAGCGAGGAACACGCTGGAGATCCTGCCGACCGACCACAGCTACAAGGTGCAGAACGCTTGTCTCTCTTTGTGTCTGTGCACCTGCCAAATTCAGTGTTTTATAATGATGATCTAAATGTGACAATTAACGGATTTAACTGCTTAAGAAGATAGATACAAGATCGGACAGAAATACAGTACTCAAGTAAAGAACAAGTGGGCCAAAATGTCTAAATATAGTAACTGAGTAAATGCATTTTGTTGGATTCCACTGCCAGCTGCCAGGCTAAGGGACCAGATTGTGTCCTGAGGATGTTCAGTGATGACTTAAAAAAAAAAAAATGTAATCAAAAAAATGCTGTCATAATTTTGAAAAAAAAAAAATACATTTTCCTAACAATATGCAGGTATACTTTGAAAGCTAACCTCCATCAACACCATAACTTTTGGTCATATGAGCGCATCAATAGACAAATTAATAAATAAAAACAGAAAATAATAACAGATAAAGAATAAGAAGATTTTTCCAGGCATCTCTACTTCTGTTCTCCTCAGTTATTAAAGGACCTGAGATATGCCATTCAGTGATGCCAAGATGTATGGAAGATTTAAAATGCCCGACAAATTAAAACAAATAAAGTAAAATAAAATAATAATCCATATAGTAATTATTATAGTGAGTTGATTTAAATGTTTTCATAATATCATGACACATGACACTTGTGGTTTCTTGTCAGCAGCGCCAAGTGACCTTCTTATCATGAGCTGATGTCGAGTGTGGATATTGCTGAAGATGTTACAGTCAGAGGAGAAAGTGTAGGTGCAGTGTTGATGTGAGACCGTACCATCGCCCGGCCTTTTTCTCTAATGTTCAACCTGCTGATCGTCGCTGGCGCCCACCTCGGTTCAACGGCGCGCGTGTAAGACTCAGACATGCTATGACAAATATGCCGAGCACATGACATTATCACAATTTCAGGTGAGATTTGGCCATCCTGGCACGATTTCAAAGCATGACTCATGCTGACTCACTCTCCGGTCTCTTTATTGAGTCACTGCCTGCAGAGGTTTTTAGTCCAGTGTGCTGTTGAAATCTACAATGAAGTTGCATAATCTCTTCTGAAAATGAACTTAGAAAAAAACAAATGCCCTGAACTTACATTTTAGTCAGAAAAAAAATACATATTTTAACCCTAGTTCAGGTTATTTGATTCAGGTCAAAACAGACTTTAGTCAATTTGTTCCTTGAGTTTCATGTCTCGGGCAGTTCAAGTCTATTCACAATTCAAAACAAGCTCCAACAATCAGATCTCATACGTTATATACGTAAATAGCGACTGTGAGGTTTGGCTTATGGGTCATGGGGTCAAAAGACAATCCGATTAAGATCCTATTAAAGAGGTGATTTGTAAAAAGTAAGTCTGATTTCAGGGGAAGTAAACACGTATTAGTCATAACCAATAATTAGCCCTTATTAAATCCTGCCCAATTTATTTCTTCTTCTTCTTTGTTCTTTTTTCTTCTTTCATTATCGTTGAGACCAGACCTTATCGATTTGATCTCACAACGACTACTTCAACAACCATGTCAAGGACAATATATGGCTTGAGATGGCCCAGCAGCCGGGATACAACGAAGACAGCAATGTAGCTGATAGAACCGCCAATTATAGCTTTATAATTATTATTCATAATTACTTGTCTTTTTATAGATTTTTTTTATGTTTTCAAATAAAATTCTTACGTAATGCCCCTGTAACCATGTGTTTTTGGTGTCTTTGTCAAAAATGTCTCTTAAAATGTGTAGTTTGTGGTTTCATAATAGTAAACACTCTTCATTTTTATATACAATTTGTAGACCGGAGTTAGTGGCCGGGATACAGAGAGCAGGGTTGCACCTACATGCAGTGACGTGCAGTCCAGAGGAGGCAGCATGTCAAAGGCGAGGGGAAAAAAACAAACGAAAAAAAAAAACGAGTAGGAACCTTGTTTATTTATATGGTCACACACACACACACACACACACACACACTCTGTCCACATAATCACCTACCAAGTCTGTCACTGTGAACAGAACTGTATGGAATCCTCAGATGACACTCTGCTCCCCACTGTGATTTTTTTGGTGACCACCGTCTCGTATGTCAACCACCGTCCACTCGGGATGCTTGTGCGTCTGGAGTCGTGACACTTGAAAGGACGCGGAGCTCCGAGGTGATGTGAAGTGCTTGAGCAACTGGCCGGCGCCCAAGTCTTGAGTTTCCTCATGCGTAAAAGTCAACACGGCATTACTGCTACCATTGGCAAAATCCTACACAGTGCGGTCGGACTTGGAGCAGGTAACGGCTGAGAGCTCTTCTTCACTGAGGTGCTCACATAACAGGAAGAAAAAGGAAATAAAAGGATTAGGGGATTTCTTTTTTTTTTTTTTTTTAACCTGTCTAAAAATGCAGCTTCATGACATGCCAAATGAGATGTATTTTAATATAAGTGCTATCTTGAGGAACAACCATTATAGAATTTAATCGTGTTTAAACCGACTGCCCTGACCGACTGAGCTCTGATGGTAGACGGAGCTGAGTCTGCATATTTTTGAACACATCTGGATCGACCTTAAGACATTATATTCCAACAGTCCTGTCTCACCATTTTGAGCCTTGTATACGGCTTTTAAGCTAAAGACATATAATCAAATTCTACCGGAGCTGCTGATATTATATTTTACTGTGTCGGATGAGCAGTGATGATGATGATGTTGATGATGATGATGATGATGATGATGATGATGATGATGAGGGAAACAAGAGAAAAGACTTTACGAACAGGAGCACATAGCTAAGATTCTAAAATATGCATTGCATACCATGCAGACCAATAATAATTGTGCACAAAACATTTCACGCTAATTTGAATTGGAGACAAAGCATTCATTTGCCCCCCCCCCCCTTTCGGAATTGCAGAAATGTCATACACCCCGCTGCAAGCATCAGGCTAGTGAGACTTAATGCTGTCAATTGTGATGTAAAGTTGTCCATTGTTGTACAAAGGTGCATGCGATGATGTATGGCCATTTGTTTGCGCATTAGCATATTGGATATTTTTATAAGAACGAGTACATTTCTTTGTTTTTGTCTCTGGACAGAATGAAATATAGCCATCATGAGCCGGCACAAAGGAACAATACAAACAAAACAAATATTAATCAATTCTGGAAAAAAAAGGGAAAAAAAGACTTCCTTCCACAATGATTTGTTGTTTTGTGATGTTCAGGAAGCCTTTTTTGTTCACTTCAGCTCAGTGGTGGGTTGAAGTAGCTGATTGAACATTTCATTTTTTTCAAATGTCTCCAATTAATTCAGTCTGCCATTTGGATGGAAGCAGGACGTTCGCCTGGAACATGTGGGGAGGCGCAGAGAGGCTGTGAAAACTGTTGACAACATTAATGGAACGCGTCCGCGGGATGTTTCAATTGCTCGTTTCCTATTTTATGTAAGATGCCTTCATGTTATGTTTATGGAGATGGGGCTTTGCGTTAGCTGCTCCTTATTTGTCTGAAGTTGAGGTTGAGGCTACTTTGTGGTAATTGGGTGCATCCAAAATGACCCAAGAAAAACTGTGAAAACTAGCTGTTGTTGTAAAATAGCGAAAGACCGTTTACAGAGACACAATTTTGTAAACTGGTTCAATATAAGTCCGGGAGCAGAAACCCCACGAGTGGCAAACCTCCAATCAGGTGCAGCCAGAAGGTGTTTGCACAGTTGTGGGCGGGAGTTCACTTTGTTTCTGAGAAGCAGCACAACCTCTTGTATCCCAAAAACGCCTTACGAAACCTTATAGTGTTTGGGAGCAATGCAGTTGAGCATTTGTGAAAAAGGCATTGCCTCAAGTGAAGTCAACGTTGGACGATGCTGAAGATTACAAAGAGCTGACTCTACTAGCCCTTCTCATTCTTGGTCAAGGCTAGCGGCTCAAGGCCACATCAGAGTCTAATCACCTGAATTTCTGACCAAATTCTTGCATTGTGGGTAATGTAGTCACCGACTTGTGACAAGGAGGAAGAATGCGTGGAATAGAAGTTTCCTTCGTGAGGCCGCAGTTGATCATTTCCCAAAAAACCCTCCAACATGTAACAATCAGATATCGCCATGCTGGTGCTGTAGCTGGAACATCATAGCTAATGTTGCTCCAGGACCATCACAGCAATTGACCAGTCATGTTTTTGTAATGTCATGGGGGACTTATTGAAAGTGTGTATTAACTTCTTGAAAAGGTGTAGTTGAACCCGAACGTTTTCCTCAACCCAACCAAGTACTTCTTTTGTTGCCTAAACTAGAACAGCATGTGCGGGCTGAGTTGCTTTAACCCTAAATTGAAACGATGTTCCTGGAGCAACACCGACATGACTCACAAAGCTATGACTTCACAACAGCGTGATTGGTCGGTTGCAGCGACGGTCCTGGAAAAACAAAGGAATTATGACGTTTTGGGAGCAACACCAACAACAACAGGGAAATCAGATAGCCCGTCCAACACGACACAATTCTAACAGTTTGACGCCGATGTTTAGACACTAACCAACACTGTCCATCCGTATCATGCCACCGGGGGAATGCGTGCGTGTATACACACACGCACGCATTCCCGACTGTTGTGCGAGAGGACGAGACTGCAGCAAAAGTACTGTAGGGACATTCACACACACATCTCCTCCCTGCACTCCTGGGGGAGGATCCATTCCCTTCCAAACACACACCATCGCCTGAGGGGCAGAGTGACCGCTCAAGCAGTGCCTGCCTCGACACACACACACACACACACACACACCAGAGGCGCGTTCATGTAATGCCGTTGCAACATTCGAGCCAATTGATTAGAGGATACTGAATGCCAAATGGACTGACCACCTATTAATGATTAGCAGCTAAGCGAGCTGCGTGACGCTGCTCTCCAAACAAAGGGTGAATTTAGCTCAACTGCTGCACAAGATCACACTTTTTTTTTTTAAACATTTTAATACAATACACTTATTCATCCATCATTTATCCATTTCAAAGTCAGACCACTTGTTCCTGCTGTCTGTATTGCTTCTATGAGCAGAGCTGACAGCCTCATTAGCTCTTAAAAAAACAGAAATCAGCCTTTACTGTAAGAGCCGGTACACGAGCGCTCTCTTTACTCTCTTCACTCGTTTGCCTTGCTGTTTATATCTTTGTCCGACTCTCACTTTGTAATTCTACCCTCTCGTTCCTCTGCCTCTCTCTTCTCTTTTTATATTATGGTGTGCACACCTCCTCCATTTCTGCCTCATCCTCACTGGCTCCTTCCCCCCCCTACGGTCACCTACTCTTTGCGGGCCTTGCGCCTGACACCTTCCCCAGCCCTTTGACATGCTCCGCGTCATGTTACGACCATCGCACGCCGCCTCGCCTGCCTTTTGTGAGCGTGAGTTAGTGCGTGTGTACACGTCTACAGATGCATGTGACCGTGTGTTTTTGCGCAGGAGGTGAAGAAGAGAGAATGAACAAGGAGGGAGAGTTTACGCATTTAGCCCGAGTTTGTTAATAATTAATGTGTCACAGGTTTGCAAAATTGCCTCCCGCTCCCTGCGCTCAATCCTCCCTTCTTCCTCTCCCCCCTCTGGCTTTCCTCTCTCCCGTTCACTCTGTCTTCTCTCCACCTCCCTCGTGGCGTGGGCTACCTCACCCTCTCCGTCTCAATCTCTCCCCAAACACAATGCTCAAACTGCTGCTGCTTCTGCTGCTGCATGCTCGCATAAGGAAGAAGAAATGCTAATATAGTTGAGGTGGGGGGAAACAGGCAACAAGCGTCCAGCCAAGATGCCCACCATGGCTCCATCTTCCTGACCAGCAGTGTGGGCAGTCCCGGTGACAGCGTGCTGCCATAACAACAGGGAGATGTCAAGCTCACAGAGAAATTTGGTACCAGTGTCAGTGGGAATTTAAGGCGCTTTCAGAGGGGCTCAAATATCTGTGTTGCAGGAACCTGCTGATGAGCAGCGTGCAGCCTTCCACTTAGATTTTACACGCGAAGCAAACCACTCATTCGTCTAAAATTTAAAAGCCTGCCATCACGGCTAAATGAAAGACATTATGGTCATGTCTCTGCCTCCCTCTCCTCTCACTGCAGTGCCCGTCACTATGCCAGCCGTCTAATGCTTCAGGGTGCTGGACTGCGCAGGCGGCAGGTGACACGGATTTCAATAAAAGGGATTATAGATGTGGGGACTGCAGAGAGGAAAAACAACACATTCGTGTACGCATTTGGGGCAAAAGCACGCCCGCGAACACAGAAGGCACAGTGGATTGTAAACACTTTATTTTATTGTGCACAAACTGATTTAAATCGAGGAGAACAACATTTAATCTGTACGTCTCTCAGTTGTTACAGGTCCTGGTTCAAAAAGTGCGAACAATAAACCATATGAGAGGTAAAAGTCTTGACACAACCTCAAAATGAATTCCTCTATTCACTCGTCGTTGTGAAATATATCTGACATCTAAAAGGTCACATAGATCAAGTGTTTCTGTAGGCAAATCATTTTTTTTTTTAAAAAGCTTGTAGAAAGCTGCAGAGTGAAAGTATATTTCCCTGAAAACATTATTGTGATTGTGCATCAGTAGTTTTCAAATGTTTACCAGGTCCAGAGTGATTGTTTTGTTTATGTCGGTGTAAGAATTTTGACGGCATGTTCCAGTTTCAAAGAAGCTTTGTCAGCGCTTCATATAATGCTGTTGGTATCTCATCGTATTAGCATCACCTAGCTAACATAGCTACAACCACTCATGGGGGGCAGATCATTCGAGTAACAGCGGTGACATGAATGCTATGGTTGGGGGGTATTGAACGCTATATTTGGTGGCTAAATGTTATCAATAACACATTTAAGCGCTCCCTTCAGAAAAATGAATTAAAAGGCAGGTTGAGTGTGACGAAAAAATGTTAAATAAAAAGGCTTATTTAAAGAGAATATGAAGAAATTACAGTTTTTAAATGTAGCACACATCTGCGTACTGTGTGGTAGCAATATCTGTTGAATTTAGCATGCTAACAAGCTAGCCCCTCTACTTTAAAAGGTGATAGGCCGATATTAAACAACACCAACACTCTTCCAGTGCTCCGAGTCCAGGTGGAGTCGGTTATTACGTCTGCTAGCTGCATGGTTAACTTAGCTTACTTGCTAATAGCAGGTATAGGTAGCGGCTATGTTTGGGTTTATTCAGACTAGTCACCAGATATGCAGCGCTGCAGGGGGTGTTTAATCACTTTTAATTATACTGTAACTATAGCTGAGGCCACACTATTAATTTATATACATTTAAATATACGCTGTCAAAAAACACTCATTGCACCTTAAAACGGCCAAGGCCATTATCTAGTTTGTGCTCTAATTATGCTCGGACACATAGAGGCCAGGCGGCAGCAATTTAAACGAAGAGCCTCTCAAGCCTTCCTTGAAACCCTTTACAGTGTGCTTGCTGCCAGGTGCTGGACTTATGGGTCTCAGTAGGTGGACAGAGGACCGCAGTGTGACCTGCTCAGGACAGCTGCTGACATAATGAGGCCAGTAAACAAGCATCTGTCTCCCCTACTGAAAGGAGGGCCCACTCAGACCAGGTCATTGCTCTTCCCTTCTCCCTCATTGTCAGGGATGCTGCAAATGGTCAAACCCGTGACCATGACAAATAAAGAAGATACGATTACAGGCAACTCCATGTGGTAAACCTACCGTGGATGTTTGTGATGTTTTTTTTAATAACCACTTATACAGGGAGGGGTTTCACATGTTCCTCTTTCGGTGCAGATCTGCTCCATATGCATACAATTAGGTCTTGTTTATTTCCACCTGGGTTGTCTGGGGTGGTCACAGCGCGTTTGTCATTGTTAAAAACAGAAACTTCTTAGACGCTTCTGAATTCGAAGACAAACAAAAAAAAACAAACAAAAAAAGAAATTGTCATCCTGCCAGGCAGACAGAGCCACCAGATCACAGGAGATAATAGTCTGATATTAAGGCTCAAAGTAATACATCTGCCAAAAACTGAAATCATATTGGGCGTCCGTGCATTGCATTGTGGATGAAAAATTAGTGACAAAGCTGAGTTTGAGTCTTTTCAATGTATTGTCATTATACAAAGCTGTTTCCATTTACTGTGGGTCTGTATGTTGGTTTGAGTTCATGACTCAGCGAGCCAGCTGGCTAGTTTTTTAAACGTCAACTTCCCATGACGATTACAGTATCTGTTTACTGTCTGAGTGAAAACAGGTTCATATTTTTTGTGCTAGTAAGTTGTTGTTGTTTTTTTTTTATGCCAGTGTTAGTCGTTCACGTCATGGTTTTCATGAGGAAACGACTACCCCTTCCTCACGCGGTAGATATTAAGAAGACATTTTTAAGGGTTTAAGTTGGGATACCATGCACCAGCGAGCGCACAGTGGATCCCCAAAGCCTTCTCCACAATTCCATGTGATCATTATCTTTGTGTCCTTGTGTCACTTTCGAGATTTGGTGACATAAATACAAAATGGTGGAGGGATAACAAGATCCACTAAGTGCCTCTGGAATAACAGTGAAACCCTCTAATTCTCAGAAACCTGGACCAGTGGAAAAGATTGAACTCAATAAGGTGTTTGAGATGCTTTAATAATTTTTCATATATGTTTGTTTCTTTGACTGAAAATACATCCGTCCACTCCAGTGGATGTTACGCGCCAAAGGGTGTGTTCTGCCTATTTCAATCTGCCCTATTTCCGTTCTATTTGAAATGATGATATGATTTATATTAACTTGTATAGTTAAGTGAAACAGCTGTCACATTTCATCTTTGTATAGGCTCATTCTGTCTCAATATACTGCAGGCTCAATATGCAGAATATGCACTTTGGAGCATAACATCCACTGGAATGGACAGATGTATTTTCAATCACAGTAAAACTTCATTCATTTTTTTTTTTTTTCAATTGAAATCTGGTAGAAAGTATTTCTAATATCTCTTATTTAGTTGAAAAATATAGGTTTTACAAGTCTGTTTTTCTGGGTTAGGGTAGGTATAAGTATTTCACAATTATCCCTGAATCACTTTTCGCACGATTGATGCACCCTGTCCACTTTTTTTAATTCATTTTTATTTCATTATTTACTTTTCATTATTATTTCTAAAAACAAAACAAAGAAAAACATATATATATATATATATATATATATATATATATATATATATATATATATATATATATGTTTTTCTTTGTTTTGTTTTTCCATAATTTTTATATATATTCCTCCCACCCAAGTTTACCCAAATAAAAAGAATGATACATGAAATAAACATTCATCACACAAATAACAATTTTTAAGATGAAACTTAAAACACAAAATACATTACATGTCCGGGACAAAAACAACCCTTATGTGTTGTACGTTTAACACACTGTCAGTGCTATATTGCCTTTTTGCGTTACCATTTGCATTCGCCCATACGTCTGAAATTATTTATTAAAGAAAAAGAAATCGTAAAGACATAGGAATATAAATAACAGTGTCCCCCTTGCCCATATCATCAGCAGACGCTGTCACTGCCACAGGAAGCGTCCCGCAGCGTGAACCCCACAGCTGTTTGTTTGGCTTTAAAAAAGATCATTTTCTGCTGCACCTGCGAGCCTTTGCATCACTACAGCACCGCCCTGCTCAACAGCAGTGAGTCAGCGGGTGGGAAGGGGAGCGGATATTTTTAAAACTTTGACATACGATCTCGAAAGAAGGTGACGAGGCATCATGAGATCTAATTTTGATTTGCAAGTGATTCACATAAAAGGAAGGGCCGAACGGGGGTGGGGGGGATTTATTGCCCCACGAGACAAGAAAAGCGGGTTGAGGTTGCTGGTGAGTGAGAGGAAAGAGAACTGTTGAGTCTTTTCCTGTAGCATGACTCATTGTTGGCAACCTGACTCTCCGCTCTGATTGCCTTGTTGAGCTGGCTTTTGGCTTGGTGGCATTCTCTCTATATCCTCTCCTGAGCGCCTGCTCCGCGATATTCATGAGGTTTCTGAGCTCCCCGCTCATCCTTGATGCAGCACAGTTGAGAGTCATCTTTGGAATATATCAATTACCATCGACTATTATGACTTCCCTCTAAAATTTCAGCCTGGATTGACAGTCAAAGGCGAATGGAGCTACTGTCTTGTCTTAGAAATAACACTTTTTATCTTGAGAATGGCACATTTTGGCACACATACAATATGTACGCATACTTCCGAATGAGTTTTACCAGTGGAAGGTAAGTGAGCCATCCTCGCCGTGCGATGGCATATAAATGTGACTTCATCATGCAAAGAAGAGCGATGATGAAGGGGCAGGTGGACCGAGAGCTTTGGAAATGTAAACGAAAAACAACGTTAGTGCAAAAATCCAGATCGCAGACTGAATTCTGGGAGAGCGGGGCGTGTGCAGCATTTTTTTTTAGGTGTAGGGTAGAAGAGTAGGGGCTGGGTGGAGAGCTAACCACAGAAGCAGGAGAGGGAAGCAGAGCGTAGAGTACGAGCGGCGTGCAGAGCTGGAGCATCGCCTGGAGGTATGTGGGGGTGCGGCTCCCTCGGCAGCTCTGCGCGCCTGCACCGGGGTTTACAATCCATTACCAACGACCACAGGCTGCCGGTGGATGGAGCGGTGTACAGACATCGACAGCACAGAAAGCAGCAAGGTCTGTCGGCCCGCATTCAGACCAAAAATGTGATCATTCCCTTGCTTGTTAGGTCATTACTGGGTGAGGGTTAGAAATGCGATGGCCTCCAAACATGAAGCATTGTTTGGCATTAGTGGAAAAAACATCTCACTGACTTTGAATTTGTATCTTTTTGAAGAAATCTGATGGCAATCATGGAGCTTTTGTTGTTTTGCTTCTGTGGGACACATATTATATTCAGAGCTTGAAAATACATGAGGCCTTCACTGCAGTAAATAAATTGAAAATTCTGTTGAGGAACCAAAACCTTTTTCAGGACTGTATTTTATGACATCATATATATGTAGTTGAAGATCACTTTAATAAATAAGAGTTTGTTCAAATTGATTCGCAAAATGAAATTAACGGTAGCGTGTAAATGGACTGAAGATCTGTATACATACTGCTTCTGTGTAAAATTAAATAGCTAATTTGTAAGATACAGCCATAACTGTTTGGTTTAAATCAGCCAAAAATAAGTGTATTGACAGAGTGTGAAGACACAACAGTGTTGGCGTTAAGTCAAAGATGTCTTCGTATTGTGTAGCAGAGATATCTGCTGAAGTTAACATGCTAAATTATTTTAGCTTATTTTTGGCAATAATCCTATCGGCATCTTGACAAGGGAACCGGGGCGATGCTAACTTGTGTTTTCGTTTTCTATATATGTATATTATTCATATTATTTATGAAAAGCATCTTTTGTGTTCACGAGTGATTCATCTGTTTAAGTTATTGATTTTTCTCAGTGGCCCACCTCTTGACACACCACCATCACTAACTGTCTTGCACTTTAACGAGTTGGGATTGGGCACATGCTAAAGGCCATAATGATGGCTGTATTTCGACAAGTCCCGTCAAAAGAGCAAAACCAACAACAAATGCAGCCCACCAGTGTTGGACGACATTAACATGAACATGACCACCAGATTACTTTCAGCCAATCTCTTATACACCATCCTGCTGCGCTGCCATAAATACTCCCGAGCACCAAAAGCTGTGGCTGAAAATAGACTCCAACAAACAAGCTATTTACTCTGGTTTAAGGAACGTCTGCTCAGAACTACAGAGTCCAGCCGCTGGAGGAAATGACTGAGCTGTTTTTCAGAAATGAAACTACACATTTGCACATTTGTGCTTTTGTAGGAACCAATGAGCCTTGTGGCTGAGAGCCACAAACTGGCTGCTGAATTCAAGTATTGAGAGAAAGGCTGAGCCACCGTTGGTTTTGGTCTTGTCATCGAAGTGTTGACAGTGTATCGCCAGCCTTATCCTTTAAGACTATCACTGAACCTTAGTCAGCCTGGAAGTACAAACAGTGGGTTACATAAGAAAAGAATAGTGAGTGAAAAAGCCGTACAGAACCTGTACAAAGTGAGCAGTACACCAATATTCATTCACAAAATCATCATTTTGAGTTTTAAGTAGAAGAAAACCAATTTGTGTATCTGTCTGTGTGTGTGTGTGTGTGTGTGTGTGCGTGCATGTGTGTGTGTGTGTGTGTGTGTGTGTGTGTGTGCGTGCATGTGTGTGTGTTTGTGTGTGCCTGTGTGTGGGTGCAGAAAGAGTCAGGTTAGAGAAAGCTTAGGGCAATCTCAAGGTGTTTTCTTCCAAAGAAGAAAAAAAAGCTGTTTGGTAAACAACTCTGCCAGCTTGAACCAAAAATACCAACATGATCCCATGTACAGTGGGGCTGCCTCTTTATTTTTGATATTGAAAGTGAAAATTGAAAAAAAAATGAATGAAGACGATTCAAAATGTAAATCTCTTTTGTAGTGTTTTTGCATCATTCACAGTGTATAAATGCAATAGGCGACGCCTCGACGGGTTCGTAAAAAAATGCAGCGTCACCACTCATCGCCTTGTCATGTAAACTAGACAGTGTTGTTGTACTTGTCGGTACAAAATGGAGAAAATGGAAAGGAGCCGCGTTGCGCGGATGAGCACGACACCAGGGGATGTCAAAAGTGACGTGCGGCAGCATTTTGTATTTAAAGTTTTGCAGTACAATCACAACAACAGACCTGAGGCCACATTAAGTACAGGAGGCATCATGAGAGTGCAAGACCAACGTAACGGACGAGGCTGCGTCAGTTCCTTTTGAATTCAGATGAAGTGAGCTTCACATCTTCACAGTCAACAGGTAAAAAAATGCTGGATGTCTTTTTATGATGATTTATCAGTGTTTTGGTGCTCTAAACAGAGGTAATGATGTTAGAGTTCATGAGCAGTGTTGTTAACTATTGCAGGGGCGTTGGAGAGATAATTAAGTTTATTTGTTGCAAGCAAACGTTCACCATGAACATGAGTCTGTTCGAAGCGCTCTTTTAGAATTAAAGTAGGCAATAAAGAAAACTGAGCAAAAAAAGTAGAACAAGGAAGAAGTACAACAACATGAAGGACAACCACATTATATTTACAAGGAAGGTATCGGTTATGACATTAATGCATTCATTAGTGGTACATATGTGCATAAGTATGTATACACATATATACAAACACAAAACGCACGTGCAGCATCGGTACAAGAATCAGTATTAAAATTCTGTTCCAGCATGATTCCGCAGCATGCTAGCAGCTCATTGAAGCTGTGTGAAGGACTGGAGTACTAATGCTAATGCATGCTGACAATAAAAATGCAAAAATGCTGATGTTCACCGTGTCCATCATCGTAATTTAGCATGCTAACATTTTGTAATTAGCACTCAACACAAAGCAGGCTACAGCTGAGGCTGATGGGAGCGTTATTCATTTTGCAGTCACCCCTGTCGGTAGGATTCATCCTCTGGGGGACCATGAATGTCTGTGCAAAATTTAATTGCAATCCATTCAATAGTTGCTGAGATATTTCAGTCAGGACGAAAGTGGTGCACTGACATTGTTCATCCCAAGAGCCAGGCCACAAGCATGGCTAAAAAATCATGATCCTCCTGTCCCTCCTGATTGTGTTCTTGCTATCATAATAAATTGAACAACCTGGTTCTTAGCAAACAAGAGACAAAAAGCCGCAATCGCCATGGGATGCTAGCTCTACACCTCAGCTACAATTACTGTTACCATCGGCAAACATAAAACCTTTACAGGTCTTCTTTCTTCATCCTTCAGAGGGGCCGAGAGAGAGTTGCACAGAGTCCAGGAGAAGGTCAAAGATGCATCGCTGTGTTTTCCCATTTGACCGAGACCTGGGAAAATAAGTCAGAGCAAGACAGTGGAAGCAACATAAAACAAGGCAGAGAAGGATGAAACCCGGATGGGGACACGAAAGCGGCAGGGTGGAGGGGGGGGGCCATCTCGTCGAAGGATAATTGGCAGCCTTTGTCAAAGGGGCCTTTGATTTAACAGGCGGGTCTGGTGACCAAACCACTGGAGTGCAAACAGTGAGGAAAGAGCTGCGGCCGATCCGGAGTCTTCTGGCCGGCCACCCCTCCCCCTCCGTGTCTGTAGACAACTGGCTCGCAGCCTGTTTGCCTGACTGCTTGCTCCCAAGCCACAGTGCATACCTCACACCGCCGTGGACAGAGCACACTGCTGCACACTCAACACGGAGCCATTATCAATTCTTCAGCACATTAACAGTTCATCTGATTCGATGACGGGTGGGAAAAGTGCTTAATAATAGTTATAACAGTTGCACATCGACTGCTATATGAGCAGCGGCAACGGTAGTGTAAGGGGCAGTGTCATAACAGTGTTAACAAATTAAAGTTATCATCAGCAAATGTAAAATGCTGGTCTCACTTCGTGGTTTTACTGTAGCACGTGTCCACGCAGTGTTGCCTGACCCAGCTGTCCAAGATGGCGGACCTGCTAGCACATGTGCTACTCATCAGGAAGCCAAATCTTAAAGTAAAATTAAGAAAGTTGAAGAAAGGCTCAGTAATAATCTCAACCTGCAAATTACTCCATAACGTTGCATTGCGTATTGACATTACATGGTGCAGATACTGATTTGACCACATCTGATTTGATATCTTGAGTTAATCAAGTCTGATACATGCAAAATATTGATAACAATTGAAACAGTGGAAATAATGTGTGCAGAAATTTCCAGATAATATGCACAAGAATCTCCATGTCTGATCCACTCCAGTCCAAATATGGACAGATGTACTGTTAACTTATCGGCGGGGAGATTTAAAAATAAACACAAATCAATACAGACGTCTTCTCACATTAAGACAAGGTCCACTTTTATCTTTTAAAAAAAAAGAGCGCTGTGTGCCAGGTTTCTCTAATAATAAGTCCAGGCGCCATCGAGGGTCATGAACAGATGTCTATAGATTGCATCACCTCGGCGTCGAAAACAGAGGAAAAAACACAGAATCTAACATTTTCCAGTTTTCTCGGGGATCAATGCGTCCTGTGTTTAAAACTGTTGATCATACATCATTGACAACTGCACGCTGAGACTCATGTGGAAGGAAGTTCTGAAACCACCCACAGGTTATTGAGTCTCGGCCAATAAATAAAAGCCTGAGACACAGAAGGAAGGAAAGGATCGGCTGCACCTGAACTGACTTAAGAGAACCTGAGCTTCAGTATATTTAACCCGTTTTCATAACAATCAGACTGTATAATGTCAAGCCTTACTGATCTCTGTATTTTCCCAATATGTTCAAACCAGTTTGCCATTACTTAGTCCTGGAGTGAAGGAGGTGCTCTTGCTCTGGTAATATAAGGGAGTTAAAAGGTGGAACAGAGGAAGGGTGGTGGTGGTGATGGGGGGGGGGGGGGCAGGGCATGAGGCTGTGTCAAAGCTATGATTAGCGCCGACCAAGCTACGTTCCTATTGATTGGCACAGCGGAGACACTGGGCTGCCTTCCACCACACTCTAATGAGAAGCCCTGACCTCCACTAGTCAGCAAGGTCACCAAAGCCTACTGTAATTGCACTTTCCCTAATGGCGTCTGTCACGCACGCACTCCAACCCCAGTAATGACAATTACCATAATGTCACTGGGCTCCACTGGGGCCTTCCAACCATCCGTCACTTTGGGAGAGGTGGATGTTGGTTGGCCGCCGCTGGAGATTCCAGGGGTGTGACGGCGCATTTAACAGCGTCTGAACTTTGTTTTCTATTATTCATCTGCTTTTTAGATCATTTTCACACAGTGTTTATCTCCGGAGTCGAAGCCTGAATGGGGTTGCCTCCTTTCACTTGTTTTCAATTGGTCTGATTGAATGTAATCCTGCGCCCACACATTAGTCAAGCGCCTCTCTTCCATTTTTTGATAACAAAGCTGACTATCAATGCAGAAACAGAAAGCACTAATAAAGTCCCTAAAGAGGCTCGCGCATCGCTGGCTTTCACAAGCCTCTCTAGACTGTCTGCAGGTTCATACGCAAGAGTTGTAAAGATAACACGAACGCCAAAGACACCTTCATTTTCTACCACCGCGGCAAGTAAAGCTGCTGCATCCGTGGCAAAGGTGGGGTCAGGAGTGGGTCGGGAGGTGGAGATAAGTAGGGGCGGTCTGATGTGATAATTCCCTTTAATGGGTCGGCGTCGGCTATTAAGAGAGAGCGAGGGAGAGATGCCAGGGAGGAAGACACTAGACTGTGTGAGTTGTGTTTCTGCCTTATCCTGTTACCGTTCCTGGAAATTTAGGTGAAATTAGGCTGAACGCCTATCCCAGTCCGGCCACAAAGTAGATTCAGAGCTGCTGTAGAACCATTTGGAGTACAGGCATGGTTTTTAATACGCTGACGTTTTTTGTGTTTGTTTTGTAAGCTCTGTAAGTGCCTCTGGTATTAATCTGTAATAGTAAGGGCCAAGGTTGCATAATCTTCAAGTTTATGGATTAAAAAAAAAACACATAATAAACTAAATGTTGCTGGATTTTCAAACCTTTGCTGGTCATTTTACAAATCAACATGAAAAGATTGGAAATTATTATTATTACGGATTGATTTTAAAATGTTTTTAAATACTTTGGTCCCTTCAGGTGTAGCCCAGTATCCGCCAGAATTGCATTCACACGTCCTACACTGTTACAATTTACTCTCAATGCCATCATTCAGTACTAACGTACGACATATTGTATCATATGTGAAGCCTCTCGTCCTTCATGTGCAAATACATGTCCTTTTTTCAATTTTTTTTTTTTAAATAACCATGAACGCACTCTTTGTCTGACCTTAACCGAGTGTCTTTTTAACCCGACCTCAACTACACCACAGTCGCTGTGTCAAGATATTGCATAGAAGCGAGACAAAAGTGATGGGAAAACAAGTTGGCATTGAATATAGAAAGCATCCTCACTCAGTGTGGCGGGGTTAAATGCCTATAAGAGAGAAAAGAGTCTGGAAAAGAGTCTGAAGTGAGGTCACCAGAATAATGTCGACAATGTACGTGCAAACCATGCAGTTCGTATGAAGTCTGGAATTCTTTACGTTACTTTAGGTTAAAGGAGCACTTGTAAATCTGCTTTTTTTTGGCACAGATCTGTCATCTGAGTGTAACACCACTGTCATAAATACAGATCCCTTTCTTCACAACGTGTCAGAACAGTCATGACAATGTCGTGTGTTGAAAACCTGTATGCTGAAGCAAACACGTATTTAACTGCGATCCTGCCCTCTCACTGAAGACACACAGGGCAGAAATAAGTGATAGAGACACCGTTCGCCCTGTTACAAGACACTGCACCATCAACATGAGTTACACAACGTTGCTTTGAATTTCCATTTTCTTTGTTGCGACATTATTATGGTTGAGCTCTGGTTGGGTTTTTGCCACAAAAACTCTCGGTCAGGGTTTGGAAAAGATCGTGTTTGGACTTAAAATACCCGTTTTCTCTACAGACACGACTGGATGCTGACGGTGTATGACGCACGCATCAATTTATACTGTTGTTGACGACGCAGGCATTTGAAAAGTAGTTGTTTTGATGGTTTATTGGGGGGGGGGGGTTGTACCGTAAAGTTGGTCATATCATCGCATTGACACCGGCGGTCTGTATCTGTTCCTCCGTGAGTGTCAGACTGGGAGGTGATTGGCCCCCAAAGAGTTGTGAAATAGATCTGAGGTTATTGAGTGCGATTGTCACAGTTTTTCATTCACTTGACAAACCTCACACATGTTTGTTTTTGTTTTTTTCCCCCGACAGCATGGCACCTCTGTTGTTCATGTCCAGTCGTCTCTCCTCCCATGCTGTTGTTTTCTTACTTCACTCCTCATGATCCCTCTGCTAATTAAAGCCGGTGAATGGATTTGGGGGAGCTAAAGATAGTTACTTTCACTTAGCATTATTGAGAAGCCAATATTTTTGTCAAAATACAGTTTTTTAGTACAGTTTGTTTGTTTGTTTATTCCCACTTGATTTCCTCGGTTAGAATATTGGGTTTCCAGTAGAACAATGCCAAATGGCTCTGTGGGTGTTTTTTAATGGTCTACTGTGTTTGGCTTGTGCTCGCTACTCAGTTACTGTTGAAAAAAAAAATCAATGTTTCTTTTCCTTTTTTTTTTTTTTTTTTTTTTTCTAATGTGCCGCACCATGCATCACGGTCACTCAGTCTGTTTTCATGAGAAATGGGTTTTGGTTGAAATGTGGAGCTGTTATTTAAGTTACTCTAGCGTTAAGTCTTAAAGGCCTTTTTACGGTCTCCGAGGAGCAATGATCGGCCTGATGGTGCCGCCATAATCTGTTACCCTCCTCCTCTGTTTCTCTTTGGTACAAAGCGTGCGAGTTTGTTTTGTTGATCAGTGGGGAAAACTGCTCCCCTAATCAACGGGATAGCAACAGATGTCACACCGCCATTATTCCGCAGCAATTTCGGTCTAATAACAGCTGCACGGCTAGCGCTAATGATTTCTTTCAAGAAAATCCTCTTGACAAATTTCTTTGGATAACGTGACCAAAGTATTAAGACCGCGGCAAGGATTGCATATTAGCGGGAGCCAGTCGAGTCAAAACACGTGACCGTCTCCACCTTTGCTCCTGTATGTAGACAAAAATCCTCACTGAATGCCGATAAACAGAATTAGTTTGTTTAGTTAAGAAGACGTCATATTTTTAAGCTTTGCTGTGCATTGTGAGATACGTTATGAAGATAAGATGTTAAAATAATCAAGGTTAATATAATATTTCTGTAAGGAGGAGCACCCATTTTAGGAAGATGAACCCATTTAATGTAAAAAAAAAGAAGAAAAAAAAGTGCTGATTGAGTTATATTTGGGCTTTAAAGGCTCTGCTTTCACTGAGGCCAAATTCAAGTGTGCTAAGGGACTGTATGATAAAAAAATAAAAAAAATAGTAAAGCTGAGGGGAGGGTGATGTCTTTTTAATTTTTGCTCAAGGGACGGAGTCTATATTTGTCAGGAGAGCAGAGAAGGGTCTTTTAACTTGTTCTCATCCCAGAAGGCAGCAGCAAGTCTTTATTAAAACGCAGACAGCGGCTGGATTTGAACTATTTTGTTATATTTTCCATAATTATATTATTTTGAGATATTATGGGAGAGTATCGCAGTCAAGGGGTGGGCCTGAAGAAAATAATAACGCTGTAGCAGGGTTTGATTTTTTATATATATGAAATGATATTCAAAGCAGTCTCAAAGACCTTGAATTGGTGTTTACTCAGGCACCCCCTGTGGACAAAAGCAGTATGAGCACCACCGGCCCCTGTGGTAAAGATCTTTATCCGGCTAGGCCAACACGTGGAGCCAGCACGTGTCGGCCTAGCTGGATAAAGATCTAACCCTAACCACAACTAGTCAAATTTGGCACCTTCACACTATGAAGCTGTGCCTACCCCTCAAATGTCAGTTTTGCAAATGAATGGTAATGTTAGCAATAATACATAATCTACAACGCCTGGTTACACTGTCAAAAATAAGGCATGCTGACAGTTTGCTTAGTGTGACAGATTATGACTTCCGGACTGTTTTAACTTTGTCAAACAGTTGTGGTTTGGTATAGGCAAAAAAAAAAAAAAAAACTTGGTTAGGGTTAGGAAAGGTTCATAAAATGGGCGCTTCAAAAAGTGATGCTACAACTTCAAACTTCAGGTTGCAATATTTGAATGAAAACGAACTGACTAGGTACACATTTGACTTGAAAGTGGGAGAAATAGAAAAGTAAGTGTTTTTGACGCTATTTTTCTTTTTTAAACAGCTGTTTTTAGGATGTACGGCGATAACGTCACGTATCTGTGGCTATAGCTATGACGGCATATAACTGTAGTATGACGACTGTGACGTACCACCAGACTACAGAGCAGCTTCTTCCCTCAGGCGGTGAGGAATTTTATTTTATGATTTATTTGACCCTGATAGTCAGAATCTGACCCATTGACAGGTATAAATATATATA